>PVJS01002526.1:0-57048 GCA_004027185.1 Glis glis
TTCTACCTCTGAGCTACACCCCCAACCCTATTTTATTTTTTTATTTTGAAACAGGGTCTCACTAAGTTGTACAGGACCTCACTAAGTTGCTGAGGTTGACTATGAACCTGTGATAATTCTGTCTCAGCCTCTCAAGTACTGGGATTATAGCTGTGCACCACCATGCATAGCTTTTCAGGTAGTTCATCTTTATAATTTCAGTAAGCCAGACAGAGGAGCATAGTATAATATAACCCCACACACTATGTCTAAAGAAGCTACTTGTGAATTATTAATGGCTAAGCAGCAGCATAATCTTGAAGATGAAGACAGAATATGAAACAAGGTCTTTCTACTCAGGAAAGTCATTATACTCTGCGAAGATCATATTTAAATACATTTTAAACATTTGCCTCCTACTTTATAGTCATGTACGTCCTTTGTATCATGACAAACTTAAATACATTAAATTAGAGTCTCTTTCTATTATGTTTTATGTAATTAAAAGAGCACAGGTGATGCGGAAATATTGGGATTCCAATAATTTGGAGAATAACAATTAGCAATGATAAAATGTATAGTCCATCCATATCTTTTTAAACTCCTAAAATCATAGTTCACAAGAGTACAGCTACCTGTCAAGGTAACATGTTCAGTAGTGAACTCAAGATGGTAGACTCTGATAAGGGCTCCTTAAGAAGCTGAACAGTTAGATGGTAACTTAATCACAAGTCAGACTTCTGGAAAGATAATTTCACTCATTTATTTACTCATTTATTACAGAAACATCTCTTTAGTACCAACAATGTATCATGTGCTTACAAACAGATGTGATCAAAACGCAGAGGATCTCTTCCAATCTAGTAGTAGTCATAGCTTTGGCTCTACAAGTGAACTTCAGAATTCCTCTAAACAGGAGAACTAGCACATCCAATCTACATGCAGATATCATTAACTCAGTTACCCACCACTGCTCAAACATAGATAGCCAGTAGCAGTACTTGCTGACATTCATTAAATGCTTGCTTCCAGCCATGCATTGGTATCAGTGCTTCATATTTTAATATGTTTAATCCTCAGAGCAATCATATGAGGTAGATGCCATTCTAATCTCCATTTCCCAGAAGAGGAAACTGTGACCCAGAAAAGGGTCAATAACTTGCCAAGTTCACTCTTCAAGTAAGAAGCAGACAAAGGACTGAACACCGAGATATACCCACTTTCTGACATAGGATGCTCCTTCAGCATACCAGTGTATTCCTCTTTTAACAACCCCGATGGATGTATTGGAGTGTTTTGTACAATTATTGACCTTTTTGTATGTGGTACTGGGGATTGAACCCAGAGGCATTCTACCTCTGAACTACACCCCCAGCCCTATTTTTTAATTTTTATTTTGAAACAGGGTCTCACTAGGTTGATGACAGTCTCACTACTTGCTGAAGCTGTCCTCCAACCTGCGATCCTCTTGTCTCAGTTCCCCTCCCCCAAGTACTGAGATTACAGGCATGTACCACCACACCAGGCTCAATTATTGATTATTTTGGTTGTAATTGTTGTGCCTAGTTTTCCATCAAATGGGAGTGCTCAAACGCCAAATGGAGTAAGATCATTGCTTAATGTTACGTACTGGCCTTTCTTTGTCCTAATGTGAACTGCAGTTCTTTATAAAAAATGACTGGTGGAGAAGAACAAGGAGTAAACTTTAGGTCAACCTTTCCTGTTTAAACTGCCATTGACTTAGGAAAACACTATTTCCATCCTACTCATCAGAAGCAAACTTACTCCACTCAGGTATTACTGTATATTAAGGCAGAAATAAGATAAACGAAATGGTTTTCAATGTCTCTGTTCCAAGAAAATGTATTAAAAGAAAAAAGGCATGGCACAAGAGCTGGGCATGGTCGTGCACGCCTGTAATCCCAGTACTTGGAGGCTGACACAGGAGGAGTGACACAGGAGGCTGACACAAGCTTGAACCCAGACTCAGGAAATTAGTGAGGCTCTCAGCAATTTACTGAGACCCTGTTTCAAAATAAAAATTAAAGAAATAGGGCTGGGGGTATAACTTAGAAGTAGAATTCACACACACACACACACACACACACACACAAACACACACACAAAGAAAGAAAAAGAAAAGTAAAAAAAGAGGCATGGCTATGTAAATTTCTTTGTGTAGACCTAGGTCATTTAAATTATGAATGTTTGTGAGGCATCATGCAAACATTTTGACCTGAGAGTCAGAAAAACTAGGTAAATGATTTAGCACCACAACTTCATAACTTTCTGACCTTGGAAAAACAAGTCAGTAAATTATTATAATCCTCAGTTTTTCCATAAATTGGTATAGTCTCGACACTACTAAGCACATGGAGGGATTATGAAAAACAGTAAAATGACTTGACGGATGGGAAAGTGCTTTATGAACTCTGCATAGATTCTGTTTAATTCAATTCACAAGCACTGGCTGAGTCTCTATGTGACCAAGACTCTGGTAAACCCTGAGGTTACAAGATCAATGGGGTCTAGTCCAAAGCTTAGAAGGATTATTATTGCTAGCATGTTAGTTTTAAGTCATATTTATGGCAGAATATATCTGTGTTTTATGGGTAATATACACAATTTATAGTACATTTGGACCCCTTGTTTCATAAATATTTACTGTAAAGTATTTGTTCACTTTCTAGGACAGAAGGCATAATTTTACACTTTAAATCGTTGTTGTGGCTTTATGTTTGTGTGACATACTAATCATCATTTCAGTGATTTATTTGTTGACAAATCCTTGGTTGAAAATGTGAGTGTCAGATACAATATTGTTTCCATAAGAAGTACACCCCACTTTATAACATGTGTTTTTAGGGACTCGTTATACTCTAATTTCAAGGCTGCCTATATTTTAAATTCATTTTTCAGGTCGAGGCACTAGGAATGAACAATGGGTGTTTCCTCATGAAACCCAAAGTGCTGTATCTTCCACAAATAAGAAATACCGACTGTTCTTAAGTTTTATATAAGCTGTGGCCCTGAAATTGTGTTCACTATGATGAAGTGTGCATTTTGCCTTTTTTTTAAGGGAGAAATCAACTCATTGGTCATTCACTTATATATTGTTTATATGGGGGGCATTTATAGCAATCGCTCTGTTCCAGGCCCTGAGGGATATGAACAATTATGAAAATACTGAATTAGTTAATTAAAGAGCCCTTGAAGAGTTCCTAAAAATAAATATCCCCTGGACCAGAATGCAATGTTGAAGAGATCTTATCAGAAGAGTAGAAGGAACCTGGTGTCCAGCAGAACCTCCATACAGCCCAGAAATGCTAACCTCCAGACAGTACATTTAAATAGAAAAATAAAGTTCCTAATTAGTTTTAGACATTTTTTGGAGGGTTCATGTTAACACATAGTAGAATGCAATTAATAACGCACAGAGATCTCTGACTCATATAGAACCCAAAAGAAGGATTCCTCCCAATCCCATGCAGAAGCAAATGTACAGAAAGATGCAAAGAGTGGAAATATGATAAGAATCTTAGACACAATATAAAAGTTCCTCAAAAATAATAATGGAAATATCATATAATTCAGAAATCCCAGTGCATATATGCAAAGAAATTGAAATCAATATATCAAAGAGTTATCTTCACTCCCATGTTCATTGCTGCGTTATTTACAATAGTCAAGATATGAATTGGACTAATTGTCCACCAAAGATGAATGAAGAAAACGTGGTCGATGTATACACACTGGACTACTATTCAGCCTTAAAAAAGGAGTCCTGCAATTTTCAGCCACTTGAAAGAAACTGGAGGACATTATGATTCAGTGACATAAGCCGAACACAGAAAGACAGCTATTGCATGGCCTCGCTTACGTGTGGAGTTTACAAGGCTGAACTCACGGAAGCAGAGAGCAGAAGGGCGGCTCCCAGAATTTAGGAAAGAGCAGGAGGGGAGAGTGTTGGTCAAAAAAAATCCAACGTTATATAGGAGGAATAAGTTCAAGAGATGTACTGTGCAACATGGGGATCAAGATTAATAACAATGTATTGTATTATTGAAAACTGATAAAAGAGTAGCATTTAAGAGTTCTTGCCACAAGAAAATGAGATATATAGTTGGGCATAGTGGCACACTCTAGTAATTCCAGTACTTGGGAGGCTGAGACAGGATGACTTTCAGGTTCAAGGATAGTCTCAGCAACTTAGTGAGACTGTCTCGTCACCGAGTAGAGAAGTAGGTGATATTTCCTGAATAGCATGTACAAGTGGAGATTGTATGACACCTTCTTTACCATACACCTCCAACCAGAAGACCCTTTTCTTCCCCATCCCAAGTATCCTGTGCTCGCTCACTCTTCTTACTTTCATCATCAGAATGTTTCCTTAGATAATTTTAGCCAGTGATATCATTTGTGTTTAAGAATAAGAAAATACAGCCACACATGGTGGCACATGCCTGTAATCCCAGGACTTGGGATGCTGAGACAGGGGGATTGCAGGTTCAAGGCCAACTTCAGCAACTTAGCAAGACCCTATTTTAAAATAAAAAATAAAATAGGGCTGCGGGGACGTAGAATGCCTGTGGGTTCAATACCCAGTACCACCACCACCCAAAAAAAAGAACTGGGTTCAATGTTATCTCCACTTTTATAAAATTGTGAGTCACTATTTCTCTCTCTCTCTCTCTCTCTCTCTCTCTCTCTCTCTCTCTCTTTTTCTCTCTTTTAAATTTGGACCTTCATTTTCTCTATAAAATTTTCTTCTATAAAATTTGTATGAGAATACCTACCTCAGAAAGTTCCCAAAAGGATCAAAAAGAGATCATATTTGGAGAATATTCAGTCAATGCTAAGTTCTCAATAAATTGTAGTACTGGATAAGGATAATGATGATAGAGATGTGATGCATTCCCCATTTCTGGAGGTAATCAAGAAGAAAAGAAGTGGCCTTTACAAGGGCCATTCAAGGGAGTCTCATGAGATATGGAGTTGTCCTTTCCAAGTCGCGGATTTTAGATTTATTCCAAAATGTGACCAAAGCCACACAGGGAATAATTATCAGATTCTTAAAATAACATATACTGACCTGAAGGTCGATGATATTTATTCAGGCTCATTTTGACAACGGCTAAAAGAGTTGCCAAAAAAAGAAGTGCTAGAGCTCCATAAATACAATTTGGAAACTTCAGGAAGATCAAAAACAGAAATTATGAAGAAGCCCTCCAACAGTGAATTGCTAGTGGATAACTCATCTCTATAACCTAGCTTCCCAAGGCTTCAACTCATTTCTCATGAAATATTATCAGCAAAGTCCACTGGGGGAGCTTTCCTCCATAGGAAAAATATCTCTGATATTATCACATTAGTCACTAAAAAGATTGTGACAGTATTGTAGTCATTGGTTTATCCAAATTATACAAAAATTAACCCATTTTGGAATCTAAAGCATGGCACTGTTTGCATTGATTGGAACTGAACTAAAAATTCAAGCGAGGCCACATGAATTCAGTCTTCAGTAAACCTACAAGGCGGATGAATTGGTATTTTCCTTCAATTTTATGTTTGTCCAGATTTTGCTTTTGGTTTATGGTGTTTTTCCATGCATTTAAAAATGTAACTATAATTTATCTGTAGATCCACAAAGATTTATCATTTACGTCTTTAAAGTAATTATCTCTGACCGAAAGGAATTTTTTAATTGGTCGAAGGAATTATGCATGCAGATAAATGCCACTTGCCACTTCGGGAGGCGTGAGGCCTGTCTGAGAGCTTGAGCGCAGGCCCAGGAGTCTCCACTTCGTCAATGCTGGAAGATCCTTCCACTTGGAGAAACTGGAACGTGGAGTGAGGAGACCAGAATTGTAGGTCATCTTCAGGAATTCATTTATGACTTGTGAAAGCCATTCACCTCTCTGGGTCTCAGTGATGGAGAAGTTATATGTAATGATTCCTAAGGACTTGTAGTCTTCAGGAGCAGAGAAAGATACACTCTACCTATACTATAAAGCCTTGTCTCAGTTGTGGTAAAAAAAAATGTGAGCTCTAGAGCCACACCACCCGAAGTCATTTCCCAGCACTGCCACTCACTTGCAGTGGGGCCGTAGGTCAAGTGCTTAGATTTTCAGTGCCTCCTTTAGTCCTGATGTGGAGCTGGGAATGATGATGCCGATACCTAACTCAGGGGGATGTTGGGAGAATTGAATGAGTGAACAATTTAGAACAAACACATCTCTTAGCATAAATGAGGCTCACTGTGAAATCTCTGTAAGAATTATGCTTTGCTGACAACTGTGTAAATCCTTGACATAACTATATCATCAAATTTTCACAGCCCTCCTTCAAAGCTGTTCCTCTTTTTTTTCAAATGCTACAATTTTTTTTTAATGTTCATTTATTGGTGCATTGTAATTATACATTTTGATATATGTCAGGGTATTATTCCTGAGAGTCTGACATCCCTCCAGGAGCCATCCAGCTAGTGGCGAAGGTGGCATCTAAGCCATGCAATGAGGAGCCCTAAGTCCTTGCACCTTTGATGGTAACACATTGTCTCCCTGGATCGTCTTTCTTTCTTCTCTGTTCTTCCTGGTTTTCTGCATGGAGGCCTGAGGTTCACCAAGTAAAAACTAGCAAAGTTACTCAGAGATGTTATGTATAAAGGAACATTTATAAAGACTTGAAAGTAACTGAATCATGTGCAACTATGAGAAATCTATTCATTTTCCTCCTCCAGGCTGCTTATTTTAGCTAATAGTATCAGCTACCACAGCGTCTCTCAAACTAGGATCCTAAGATGAAGCTACTGCCATAGAACCGAGGGTTGTAATCATAAGAGATAAGACCACATAGCCATCAAAAGAGAAGCACGTGATTGTCACACACATGCCAAGATGGCATTGATGCAATTGAATATCAACTACTGATAAAAATGCGTTTAAGAATATAGCATGATAAGTAGTGTGGATTAAACTCATCATCATATTTAATCATGGTTCAAATGGGGGGGCATTACCATTAAAATCAAGGAAAGGACAAAACATCACATTCATGTGGACTATTGTGTGTGTGCGTTTGTGTGTTTGTGTGTGTGTGCGCGCGTGTTTGTGTGTCTGTGTGTGTGTGTGTGTGTGTGTGTGTGTGTAACTGGGGATTGAACCCAGGGGTATTCTACATCCCAGCTACACCCTCAGCCCTATTTTTTATTTTTATTTTAAAACAGGGTCTCACTAAATTGCTGATGGCCTCACTGAATTGCTGAGGCTGGCTTTGAACCTGCAGTCTGCCTGTCTCAGCCTTCCAAATATTGGGATTACAGGAGTGTGTCACCACACCCGGCTGTGTTGACTATTTAACATCTTTTCTCTGGAACATCTAAGGAATGCTGCAGAAATATGGCTCTGATATAATAGGTTTAACTATTAGAAATGATAAGACAAATATTACTAATTAAAAATATGGTTGCACATCTATAAATCTCAATAAATTAACTTAAAGATTTCTAGAATTATAACAAGAATTTATAATAAAGTAGCTGGATACAAATAAATGTTCAAAATTGATAGTGCTGTGTCTTACTTCACAAACGCTATAGCTACAGCCTTTTATCGATCAGTCCCCTCTTGTATGTAACCTCAATGATTAATTTCCACAGAGGAGCTAGAATAATCAATTGAAAGCAAACTGGCATGCATAATGCCCTTCAATGATTTCCTATTGCACCTTAATAAAGCCCCTAACGTTGTCATTACCATCTTGTTATCCAGTGCCTCCACGTCTTGCTCCTGAAGATTCAGGCCCCTCTCATTGTTCAAGCTGCTCAAACATTCTTAGGTATTTTCAGCTCAGGGCCTTTGCATATTCTGTTCTGATTGCTTTGTACATCCTTGCTTCTTACTTGCTGGGTGACTTGGTACTTCTCATTCCACAGACCTTGGCTTAAAAGACTTCCTTAGAAAAGTCTTCCTTGTATAATCATGTTAGTAATTCCCCTCCCAGATTTCTACATCTTGCGAACTCTTTCAAACATCAAACCTCCTTCTTGGCTTTCAAAGTGTGGGGCCCCAGAGGAGAGGAAATAGAGGCTGGTGGTGGGCACATGACTGCCCCCACTCAGCTTGCGCAGCCGCAGATGTATACCCAGCCCCCACTCATCCTGCACAGCCACAGATATGTACATAGTTATGTAGGCATGACTGTGCAACATACAACATGCCTGTGCGTGACATGCTGGCATGGATGTGTGCCATTTTGTATAGAATTCTATATAAGCAACTGGTTAGCAGGGGGAACCAGCTGCTGCATATAAAATTGACTATATATTGGTTTCTTCACAATGTGCAATGCTTCCTGGCACTAGTCGATGGTTTGACATGCCCTGGTGATTTTGGAAATCGGACATTTGCCTCCTAAGCAATATGACATGTATCTATATTCCCCATAGCTGAGTATATCCTGGGGATGGACATGTTACAGGGACTAACCGTGCAGACAATTATCAGAAAATTCCAGCCTTGGTACATGTAAATACATAGCAGTACAAGTTACCAAGAGGGCATGAGGAAACTGGACAAATGATTCTAAAACTAGAAGAGGCAAGCGTAATTCACCTGACTCAGCCCATTCAACTCTCCCATGTGGCCAGTGCAAAAACCTGATGGTTCCCAGTGCATGACAGTGAACTATTAAGAGTTAAATAAAGTGACATGGCCTTCACATGCAGCAGTACCCAACATTTCAAAACTGATGAGTCATCTGTCACATGATCTGGAACAGTTCCATTATGGTGTAGACTTGGCCAATGCCCTTTTCTCCATTGACATTACCCCAGAAAGCCAAGAACAATGGACATTTTTGGCATTGCCCCAGGGATATTTACATAGTCCTACCTTGTGTCATGGCCTGGTGGCACAGGATTTGGCCTCTTGGCAGAAGCCTGAGACTGTACGGTTGTTTCACTGTATTGATGACATTTTGCTAACCTCTAATTCTCTTGCAGAGTTAGAAGCAGCTGCATGCAGTCTCTGAGCCACTCTCCAGGAATGGGGGTGGGCTGTCAACGAAGTCAAGGTCCAGGAACCTGGGTAGTCTGTCAAATTCTTGGGAGTTGTTTGGTCGGATAAGACAAAGGTTATACCCGAAGCAGTAGTAGATACAATACAAGCGTATCCTCAACCGGAAGTGGTCAGACTGTCACAAATGTATCTGGGTCTTTGGGGGTTTTGGCAAACGTTTATACCGCCATTTAGCTATGTATATGCATCCCTTATACTGCCTTGTCCATAAGGGGGCAACTTGGAATTGGATATTGGAACTAGAAATGGTTTGTATGGCCATCAAGAGGGCGGTGGCACCAGCACAAACTCTGCAGGTAGTAGACCCTGCCCTTTCTTTCTTGCTAACAGTCCAAGTGAATGATGCAGGTTTTGGATGGGAGTTATGGCAGAAACAAGGCACTACAAATAGCCCAATTGGATTTTTGTCACAATTATAGAAAGGGTCAGAGGTGCACTACTCTCTTATTGAGGAACAACGGCAGTATATGCTACCCTCTTGGTTTGTGAGCCCATTACAGGTACTGGTCAGTGATGTTGCAAAATGCCTACCCTATTGAAGGGTTGTTATGATCTTGGACTCATGCTTCCTGCATAGGGGTGTCAAAAATGCCCACTCTGACCATGTGGGGCACATATTTAGAGCAACAGGCAGAGTTTTCTAGTAGCCCTTTTATTTATCTGAGCAGTTACATACTCTGCTGGGGCCAGTACAGTTCCAAGAGACAGCCCCCATGGAACCCAGAGAAGTGGGAAGCAACCCAAGTCCCTATGTGCAGGGGAAGGCCCCAAGTCCCTATGAGGAAGAGAAACCCCCTATACTGATGGCTCCTGTCACTGGCAACTGCCCACCTGGGCAGCTCTCATCTTGTAGCCCACCACGGAAACATTCTTGGATGAGACGGGTGTCAGACACTCCAGCCAATGGGCTAAGCTCCAGGCAGTCTGGCTAGTTCTAATAAAGGAAACTGGGCTGTAGCATGTCTAGACAGCTGGATAGTCTCCCGGGGACTGACCTTGTGGCCGCCTCGATGGGCAGCACAAGACTGGTTGATTGGACACTGGCTATCATGGGGGGACCTGTGGAAACAGGGCCTCCAGGAAGAAGCTATTATACATATGCTCCAGGGCTTAGGCCTTAACAGACCTCTGGTAATGATGCTGCCCACACTTTAGCACAAGTTTGGGCTCTCCAACTACCCTCAGAGCCCTTGTCGGTAGCACCATGGTTACATAAAAAGCTAGGTTGCAACCTCTACTGCTGTTGTGGTCTTTGGGCCCAATGTAATACTCTCCAGGTCAAATCATGCACCATCACTCTAGGGGGTGTAGTGTGGACCCCCCCAGAAGAAATACAGGCTGGCAGTGGGCACATGACCCCGCCCAGCTCGAGCAGCCACAGGCACAGCCACAGACAGGTCCTCAGCTTCCACTCATCCTGCACAGCCACAGATATGTATATAGTTATGCAGGTGTGACCGGGCAACAGAAAACACACCTGTGCATCCCACGCTGGCGTGGATGTGTGCTATGTTGTGCAGAATTCTATCTAAGTAACTGTTTGTTGCTGCTGTTTGCTATTTTGCTGATGGTGACTTCGTGTGCTTTGTTCTCTCTGAGGATCTCACCACCAAAACTTTCCCTACACTCCCATCTGACCCCTGAACAGGCCCCCAACACAATGTTTGTACCCTTGTCTAAAACCATGTATTTATCTCTTTGTTTCTATATTTACTGTCTCCCTCCCTTCATAGATTACACTTCACTGCGGTGTGGGACCATAACTGTTTTCATGCAATTTCAATAGATATTCCAATAAAATCTCTGGGGAAAATTGACAAAAGAATTCTGACAGTTATTGAAAACTCTAAATAGATAATGGTGACAATGAAAATTTAATATGAAAGGAATATGCCTTGTTACACATTGAGCAAAGTTATAAAGCTGTAATCATTAAGAGTATTAAAATAATAAACCTGAGATAATTGCTAGTCAATGTATTATTTAATATATTACAAAAGAGTTAAACACAAATAGGTAAGCAGATGGATTATTCAATAAGCATTATTAAGAGACACTTTCTACAAAAAATAGATTGAGGCTTTTGACTATACACTATAAAATAGAACAAAGCCCAGATTTGTTTATCTGCTTAAATGCAAAAAAGTAAATAAACTGGAAGATAGTATTTTAAGAATCTTAAGGCTCACATGATAGAAAAAAATTTCCTAAGTTTAAATGTAATGAATTAAAGCAACATCTCCATCTCAAACATAATAGTAATAAGCTTTAAATGAAATTACTTACCAGAAAAATTATAAGAAATATGCTGGCAAGAGCATAATTTCTTAATATATAAATAATACTTATAAATCAATTAAAAATCACTCACATCCTAAAACAAAAATAGGGAAAGGACATTAGTAAATAATTCACATAAGTAAAATGACAAATTTGGACATACACAAAATATGATCAATCTCCCTAGGCAAATGCAAATTTAATGAGCTAATATTTTTCAAGTATTAAAGTGGCAAAGATTTTTCAAAGATAATCCTAATGTAGGCAGGAATGCATTAGATACAGGAACTCGCATATTAAATAAGTAACGCTAAATTGGTATGACTTGATTGAAGTTTGGCAATGGGAATTGAGAGTCTTTAAAAAGTTTGCATCTGTGGAATCAGTAGTCTCCTAGAACTATATCCTGACTACAGATGTGCATACAAGGTGCTCAGTGCAGTATTAATTACATTTCTAGCTATGGCAGTAGTGGATCTCAACCAGAGATGATTTAGCCCACCTCCCCACCCCAAGACATTTGACAGTATCTGGAAACATTGTTCATGTCACAGCTGGAGTTGGAATCTTAGGATGTCTATGCAGGGATGATGCTAAGCATCTACAATGCACAGGACAGTGCCTCACAATTTACTAGCCCCAAAGGTCAACTGTACTGACCTTGAGACACCTTGACCTAAAAGGATGATCTTAGGAAAGATGCTTGGCTAAACTCTGAGCCTCAGTTGCTGTGTTTCTAAATAAATGGTGGTAATACTTGCCTTAGAGTCTGGGGAAGATTAGAGGCATTGTATGTCTATATAGTAGGAAGGACAGTGTGCAGTCACACAGGCCTTCCTAAATCCCAATCTTAACTACACTTAAGCAACTTAGCCCTGGGGTTCTCTCTGTCTCAGTTCCCCCCAAATAACTATCTCCATGCAATCAAGCTGCAGACCTCAAAATCCAGCCAACGTTGACCAACTTGCCTATCAACAGGCCAGGTTTACCCGTCACCCATTAAAGTTTATGTTGCAATAACAAAAAGGTAAAATGTGAAGATGTTACTCGAGGGCCCAGGAGTACATTTTAATGTCAGATAGAAGAAATATAGGCAAAGAGGAGACAGATATAAAGGAGAAGGAAAATATAACTTTAATAAGAACCTGGTGCTCAAGTTCCTCAACCTTTACTCCCCAAACCAGTTCTTTCCCAGGCCTGCCTATCCCAAATTCTTGGGAAATCTTTAGACTCTAGAGTTAACCAAACAAACAAACTATAATTGCCCTGTGTACTGTTAACAAGACAGATATGGTATCTTGAGAAACCTATAATTTAGGGGACTGATTGGCCTGAGGATCCTAAGGATGACCGGACCATCAAAATCTGCCTCAAGACCACCAGACTGAGGTCATCCTCATGTACCTTTGGATGCCCACCCTTCAACATATTTTCTGTAAAAGAAGAGCCATGGATCCCCAAAAGGTGTCTCCCTCTTGAGATAGCCATCATTCTCCCTTGAATGTATATTTTCTACTTTCCTAAATAAACCTCTATCTATGTCTCTGACTAGCATGTGCTGAAATTCTTTTCCATCATATAAGCCAAGAACCCTCCTGGTCCTGAGGTGAGTTTCCCTTTTGGGGAACTCGTTGGTCCCCTCATGGAATCAACCCTCTCCCTGCGACAATTTCACTGAAGAATTGTATTGATTGAGCTGGGCACAGTGGCACACATCTATAATCCTGGTCCTTGGGAGGCTGAGACAGGAAGATCGCAGGTTCAAGGCCAGCCTAAACAACTTAGAGAGAATCTGTTTCAAAATAAAAATAAAAAAGGGCTGGAGGTGTATCTCAGAAGTAGAATGCCCCTGGGTTCAATCCCCAGTACCCCCCCAAAAAAGAATTGTATTAATTGTAAGGCCAGAATCATGAGTAAGTGCATAGATTTACTTACAAAGATGTTTATTCCAGAGTAGTTTATGGTATATGGAAAATAGTAACAACCTAAACATTTAAAGAGTGGGTTAAATAAATGATGGTATGCCCATTTGAGAAAGTTCATTTTATAACATAGAAAGATAAAAAGTAGAAAGATAATTTGCTATGTGAAACAAAAATCTTTATCATAAAATACTATTACATCAAAATACCTAGTAAAACAGACATCAAAATAGGACTGTAATTCTCACAGAATGGCAGAGTTACATTTGGCTTTATAAGTGTACTTTATTGTATATTTCACATTTTCTAAATTAACTCATTCCATTACTTTAAACAAAATAAGAACAACAAATAGCACTCAATTTGGGAGTTAAAGGTATACTTTAATCAGGTTAAAAATAGTTGAACTTTATTTGAATAAAGAAAATCAAGGGAAATCCTAAATCATGAGCCCGAATTTTCTGAGATCCAAAGCAAAAATAAAATAAAATTACTAAATTGAGGAGAAGCTTTCTCCCCAGGAGGAATTGCCAAATTCATTACTTGCAACCCAAGAGTGAGTAGCAAGATCATAGCTCTCAGAAAGGAAGCCAACTTCTCTTCCAAATGTAACAAGGCTTCTAGCTGGCTTTTCTTCTTTCTACTTTATAGTGTCAAATGGCCATTTGGCCTATCTCAACTGAGAAACCTTCCAGTCTGAATTTTCCAAGTAATTGTGTCCAAATGGTCTTAAAATCTACAGAGGAGTCTTCTCTCCCTTTCTCAGACTTTCTTCAGTTCTGTGTGGGGAAGTCGCTTTCCATAATATTTGTAAGTGTACCGGTATATGAGAATTAAAGAATGAAAACTGTGAAGTGTTCCAAGAGCTTTCAGGAAATGCTTTTAATCTGTAAGTACTTCAATGTGGAGCTTATGTAAATTGGGGAAAAGAGCAGTTTTGCAATGGATCCAACCAGCAAAAATATTCACTGCTCTTCTTCCACAGCTAGGCAGCTTCCATATCATATATGTCTCAAAGCAGAATTCCTAAATCCTCCTAAAAATTGCCCGTGCCACATTTGCCTGTAATTCAGGCTGTATCTACCAAAGCATCATGCGCTATAGATCAGTAGCATCAGCAGCCCAGGGCCACTTCACATGACAGTTCTAAAGACCCTCACCTCCTTCCTGCCTTGTTCCTTGGCGTCTGGTACATTCCTCTACTACTTAGATCCTCACCCTTGGCTTTCATTTATCCTTAGCTCTGTATTTGCCCAAGGGTCATGTTAACAGATCTGGCTTCTTTAATAGTTGACGTGGTTTCATACCTGCCTTCTGAAGCCTTTCCTCCCAGTGCTCTACATGGCCATCTTGTCTGATGCCATCTGCCTGGCATAGACTCACATGGAAAACACACCTGTCAGGCAGGTCCTACCTCCCCTCACAGAGGATGGGACATCTAGGTGTTTAAGGGGCACCTTCGAAGCCTTAAAGTCCAGATGCT
The DNA here is from genome assembly GCA_004027185.1 of Glis glis. Taxonomy (NCBI): domain Eukaryota; kingdom Metazoa; phylum Chordata; class Mammalia; order Rodentia; family Gliridae; genus Glis; species Glis glis. The sequence goes on from PVJS01002526.1 coordinate 14,742, forward strand.
GAGGAATGTGGATGCTATAACTAGCAATTCCAAGCCAACTATAAATGGAAGTGAATAATTCCACTAATAGATGGTAATTGGGTTACTCAAAAGCCAAACAGTACCCTGTAAGTGATTATCTTTATAGTATTGTCTACATTTTCGGTGCTGGGTGCATAGGTCCCACCTCTGCTGCTCATTGACTGTGTGATCTCTGACAAGTGATAAAAACTTCTTTGCTCCAGATTTCTCATCAGTAAAATAAAAACATTCAGTCAGAAATAGAGAAACTTTAAGGTCTCTGGTACAGAGACAAGAGCATAGGCTGGGGTCAAACAGGACTAAATTTCAATAGTAACTCTATCCCTAAATCCCTGTTTGACATTGAACAATTTATACAGCTTCTCTCTCCTTTCCTCCCTTCTCTACTCTGAAAATTGATACTTTATAGAACACAAGGCTGGCACATGAGAATCACTACTGTCACCAGTATGGCTCTAAAATTGATTCTAACTCTATTCCATACATATACCAGACACATACCATCCCATAACCCATGAATGGCAGGCATCCATGAATCCAAGAACCTTACAACAAAGAAGGGGCTTGATTCTGATTGGCAAAACTTATTGAAATTCAGAAAGATAACTGTGAGTATAAATGTTTGCATTCCTGCTATATCGAGACAGTGGTTTTGTAGATTATAGACCCAGAATACTAAAATGTTCTCTACTAAAATTTGGTAAAAAAAATTACACAAAAATTAAATTGACCTGGGTTATTTCTTTTTGGACACCGTCATTAACCAGAATTGTGACTTTCAGAAGGTCATTTCTAAACATACCCGTTCTTTTCTGTAGAGTGACAAGTGTGTTAGTCTCTACTCTTTCAACTTGTAAGTAGCCTATGACTTAACCTTGTTTAAGCTTTAAAGATAATTACTAACCAAAAAGATTGGGTTTAGTGTTAAGTGTTGGTGTGCCTAAGATAAGAGATTTAAATGATGTAATTGGAGCACCATTTCTCTCAGGTAGACCTTCCATATAATGGATATGATGAAAATTCAGAATCCAAGACTCGTATTCCCCCAGTGGAAAAGGGCCTTCCCCTAAAGCTGTGGCAAAAAGAAAAGAATCTCAGAAAGAGCTCTGAATGGCTTTTCTTGGATCACGTGCCTTTTGCTGGGCCAATAAGTTGTTTCTACAGTCATATAGCAGTTCTCTTTGTGGTGACCAGGAAGAAAGAGCCTACCACCCACAGAAATGTGTGGAGCTGGTTCCCCCGTAAATTCAGTGGATGTGTTACCAGGAGGAATTGGTGCTGGACTAGAAAAGGAAAGGGGCAGGTGGGGTAACTTATAGGATCTCAAGATTCTGGACAGTTTATTTTTGCTATGTTCTACTATTCTAATTTTTGTTGCAAGTAAGTATCTGATAAACTAGTTGAAATATGAAGCAAGGAGCCATTACCATAATAGAAGAGCAGAAATATGTTTTAGTGAAACCAAAAATTTTACTCCTGTTTCCACCTGTCTGAGATAGACAAATAGCAATCATTCATAGTGTTGCTTGGTGCTCAGGGCTCCATTAGGCTCTGTTGGGAAGACATCTGATGCCTAGGTTGGAGAAGAGGAAGATGGGGCAAATGTGTATAAACAATGATGAATGATTCCATAAGTTCAGTTGGAATCATAAAACTTTCATCCTAGGGACATAATCTTATGTAAGTCCTTGCGACTCTAAGCCTGATCTGTGAAATTGCTGCAGTAGCACTAACCCTTAATTCTCCAAATAAATTCAAAGACATGTGAAAGCACTTCAAAAATGTAGTACATTACAGACATAATTATTTTCACAAAACATGTTTTAAATAGGTGCTACATTTGGTGGCACCATTTATAAATGCTACAGAATTTCAGATAAAACAGAAGGCAGTGGATAAACGTCTGATCACAAAAGAAGGCAGGATGGGAATGGGACCCAGAAGATGGATGGAATTCAAACAGCAGAGAGAAGAGAGAAATTGGTGTAATAGATGAAGTCTTGTGACTTGACTGGGAACTAACTTTCAGAAACTTCCAGCTTCTTGTTTCCTACCTTGTGCTACTTTGCAGCCAAGTTTACAGTTTTCCTTTTTCTGTTCACTGTTTGTATTTTGCTTTAAAAGCATGGACAAAATCCACAAGTCTCCGCCGATGAAGAAAATATTATATATAAAGTGTGTACTAGAGAGAAAATATCTCAAATGTGTACAAAGAGCATAGATTTGCCAAATAATCTACCAGCAGTTGGGAGTCTGGTATCAAAAAGGCTATATAAAGAACCAAATATTTAACCTCATCCCAGGCATTTCAAGTAACAAATGTTACATGAGAAACTATGGTGACTGGGCAGTAGACTCTCCTTTGTCGTTGTTTTTTTTTTTCCCCATAAATAATGTCTTAGCAAATTTTTATTTTCCTTAGGCTCTGATATCTGTTCTATTCTTCTATCCCACTACTCAACAATGATTTATTTTGCCCTTCTCTATTCCAGGAACTTGCTGGGTTCAAGAACAAGAAAGATGAAAAGGCATTGTACCTGCCCTCAAGGACCTTCTGTCCTGTGAGTTTAGGCTGGGATGACAGTTCCAGGAAGGATGACTCTATAGATACCACATATAGAGGTAGATGTGGAGACACTGCTCTGTCTGGTATGCAGTAAAGCAGGATTTGATTGGACCAATCCAAATTTAATCAGTGGAATCAGTGAATCATTTTTAGTGATTGCTTTCATTTTTGTGAAACAGAGATTCTAAGCTTTGTGCTGATATTTATTATTTGAATTGTATCCAATTTACTGATGAGGATCAGAAAACCACAAGGACTTGTGTCCAGTGACATAATTAAGAGGTGAGTTTTCCATTTTAAATGTTGTGTCCTTTCCATTCTTCTTCCTTCCATTGCTTGCTCTATGTTGTTTCCATGTGTCTGCCTTGTCTTCACTATCTTATCATTTTGAAATTGTCAGTGGAAATGTATGGATTAATTGGTCAAATGATTTGGTGGGTGGGGAGGGAGTGGGTACTGGGGATTGAACCCAGGAGCATTCTACCTCTGAGCTACACTCCCAGGGCTTTTTATTTTGAAACAGGTAAGTTACTGAGGGTAAGTTGCTAAGTTGCTGAGGGTCCCACTAAGTGGCCGAAGTGACTTCAAACCTGTTGATCCTCCTGTCTCAACCTCCCAAGTACTAGGATTACAGGCATGCTCCACTGCGCCTGGCTGGTCAAGTGATTATTGAACACATATTATTAGCAAGGAAAACAAGGTTGTCCTTCTCAATTTTGGATAATCTGTGACAACTTCACATTACACTGGGCACAGTATTATCATATCTAAGAACCAAACTTTACTAGGGTGACAGACCAAAGAAACACATAGGAGGTAGGGATCAATAACTTGTTAATTGATTAGAGGTTTTAGCCATTTTCTCTTTCTGGTTTTATTACATTGGTTTAATTTATATTTATTGCTTCCTCCTTATTTTTAGTTTACATTGTTATTTTTCTATCTTCTTAGGGTCATTTAATGTCTCTGATTATAAACTTTTCTGATTAAAGCATTTAAAAACTCAAAAATGGGCAAAAGACTTAGATACTAATACTTCTTCAAAGAATAAATATAAATGGACATGAAGCACATGAAAATAAGCTCAACATCACAAATCATTAGGGAAATATTAATCAAACACCAATAATATATCACTTCATACATATTTAGATGGATAACATCAAAAGGACAAAAAATAATGTGTTGATAAAGACCTACAGAAATTAGAATCCTTGTGCGTTGCTGGTAGGATTGTAAAATGATACAGCTGCTGTGTAAAACAGTATGGAAAGTCCTCCAAATAGAATTGTCATATGGTCCAGCAATTCCATTTCTGGGTATATAATCAGAAGAATTTAAATCGGAGACTCTAACAGATATTTATACATTAGTGTTCCTAGAAGCATTGTTCACTATAGCCAAAAAGTAGACACACCCCAAATGTTCACCAATATATGAATGGATAAAAAAAAATCTGGTATGTACATACAATGGATATTATTCACCCTTTAAATGGAATGAAACTCTGCTATAATGTAAATGAACTTTGAAGATATTATACTAAAAGAAATTAGCCAGACACAATAGAATAAATATTATAATATTCTACTTATATGATCCACCTAGAATAGTCAAATTCCTAGAGACAGAAAGTCCAACAGAGGCTACCAGGGGCCAGGAGAAAGGGGAATGGGGAGTTATTGTTTAATGTGTACAGAGTTTCAGTTGGGGATAATAAAAAGTTCTGGAGTGTGTGTGTGTGTGTGTGTGTGTGTGTGTGTGTGTGTGTGTGTGTTTAGAACTAAGCAATGTTTTAGCTGCACACTAAGGACTGAAGTTTTGTTCCATATATTAAAATCTTAACTCACAAAGTGATGATATTTGGAAACGGAGTTTCAGAGACAGAGTTAGACTAGGTAATAAGGGTGGGGTCTTATGTAGCCTTATAAAAAGAGGAAGTGCTGTCTCCTACTCCTCTCTCCACTTGTCCCCCCCCTCCACCCCTCCCCCCTACAATCACCATCACAAGTGCAAGCCAGGAAGAAAACCCTCACCAAGAACCAATCCGCTGGCACCTGGATCTTGGTCTTGGGCTCCTCAGCCTTCAAGATGGTGACAAATGAGCCTGTGTTGCCTAAGCTGCAGAGTCTATGATATTGTCATATGGCAGCCCAAGAAATCTAATACACTGCATCCCCACAATTTTTATGTTTTTATTTCATTTCAGATAAAATATTTTTAATTTCCCCCGTGATTTCTTCTTTGGCCCATGCACCATTTAAATGCATGTTGTTTCATTTACAGATATGTGGGGATTCTCCAGATATTCTCTGTTGCTGATTTCTGAGTGAATTCCACTGTGTGTCAGAGAATGTGGTCTGCATGGTTTCAGTTCTTTCAAATGTATTGAGATTTGTTTTATGGTAAAAAAAAAAAAAAAAATATATATATATATATATATATATATATATATATATATATATATATGGTCTATCCTGGTAAATAAGAAAAGGTGCATCCCTGAGCTCATTTGTAGAGAGATCTATAAAATATTGATTAAACAAAGTTGATTGAGAGTTTATTTTATAGCCCTATTGATTTTCTGACTACTGTTATTATCTCTTACTGAGAAAGGAGTGTTGAAATTTCGTGTGTGTGTGTGTGTGTGTGTGTGTGTGTGTGTGTGTGTTACTGGGGATTGAACCCAGGGGCATTCTACCTCTGAGCTATACCCCCAGTCATATTTTATTTTTTATTTTAAAATGGTCTCACTAAGTTAGTGAGGTCCTTGATAAATAACTGAGGCTGGCCTCTAACCTGCGACCTTCCTATCTCAGCCTCCCGAGTACTGAGATTACAAGCGTGTGCCATCATGCCCAGCTTGAAATTTCTAACTATGTATCTGAATTTCTTTCAGCTCTGACAATTTTTGTTGCATGTATTTTTACTATTTTTTATGAGGGCCATACAAATTTAGGTTGTTTATTCATAGCGAGTCCTTTTTATCAGCATAAAAGGTTATTCTTTATCTCTGGTATTAGTGCTCAGAGGTCTATTAATGTAGCTTCTCCAACTTTCTTGTGATTAATGTTATCATGCAATATCTTATTCTATTCTTCAATACTTATTTTTAAATAGGTTTTATTGTTTGGAACAGTTTTAAATTCACAGAAAAAACAGATTCTGGGGTTTCAGTCGCAAAATATGTACATTAGAGTGCTTGATATTGTTGGCATGTTATAGGCTTTGTTTTGTTTTTTGTCTTATTAATTTTTTTCTCTGTTTTCTTCATTTTGCATAGGATTTATTGCTGTTTCAAGTTCACCAATATTTTCTTTTAAAATGTCTAATCTGCTTTAAGTACATTCAGTGAATTTTATTTCAGGGAATTGTATTTTCTCATCGATTTGTTTTGAAACATCTCTCCCATTTCTGCTCTTTAGGTTTATGTTTCTTTAAACTCTTGAGCATATTTATAAACACTCTTCTAAGAGATACTTATTTTATCCTCTTTTTATCTCTGTTATTTATGGATTTTTTTTCTTGATTGTGGATGACACTTTCTTATTCCTCCAGATGTCTAGCACTTTTTGATTAGGCCAAACATTGTGATTTTTATACAGTTGAGTGCTAAATTTTGGTAAACTCGTTAAGAACGTTTTCAACTTTGATGTAGTTTAATAATTTTTCCTTTTATACATTGTTTTCAAGCTATTTTAGGGTTAGTCTATGGCAGATTTACTTTATAGGTAGAACTTAGTACCACCCCTAAGACAATACTCTTCTAGGATTTCTAATGACCATCTCATGTATTTAATACGTTCTCCCTGTTCTGGGAATGAACAGTCAAATGATTCCCAGTTCTGTGTGATTCTGGAAATTATTCAACTTACATATCTTACAACTTTTACATAGTTTTTCCTTCTTCTGGCATTGTTTTATATCCATATTTGTGGAATTTCATCCAACACATAAATCAATCAAAGACTCAAGAAGACTCTTATGCAGATTTTTAGAACTCTTTCTTTGCTGAACCCACTTCTTTCTAGGATTCTGCTCTGCAAATGCTATCCACATGGGTTTCCCCAAACTTCAGACCTCTGTGTTCTCAACAATACCACTGTGCTCTGTTTGGGTTCCTTTAACTGTACTATGTACTGAACACTCCCTAATGAAAGACAGCTAGAGCATGGTCGAGTTCACGTTGTATGTTACTCTTCTTTCAGGGATATAGATGCTAGGTTGCCTGTTGTTCAGTGTCTGAAAACAGCTATCCATTTGTCCAGTTTTCCTAGTGCAAGTATAGACTCTGTTACTCTCTTACAGCTTAACAGACTAGGAGAGGGAGAAAGAGGGAGCGAGAAAGACTGTCAGACATGATGGAAAGAGAGAGAGAGAGAGAGAGAGAGAGAGAGAATTTACTCTGAAAATGGCTTGTCAATGGGGAGAAGTATTAAAGCAGCATAGATCATGTGACCAGAAGTCAAATGTTCTTTGGCCATTCCAAGGAATGCAGGCATGGGAGTGGGGAGGTGGATGAGACACATGATGGCCCAAAACAAACAAGATAGTACATCATGCCAGATGCCAGCTCTAGATCAAAGCCAGGATAGCTCAGTCTCCTCCCCCTAGACTCCTTCAGTGCCATGATCTTAAAAAGGCCCCTGTTTCATACACCAATTTGAGAGAAGAAGGAGGAGGATGTATCTAAAATGACAATCAAAGGCTTCACCTGACTGAGAGCATGTAGAATAGATAGAAAAATCAAGGTTTCTGATTTGATTCAGTTGCAGAAACATAAAATCAACTCCCTCTGCTAATAGAAGCTTCCTTAAGAGCACATTGTAGCACCACTCACAGTTACCCACTTTCCTCTGTACACACTGTTCTGGGATAACCTTAGATATGCTCATCTTTCATCCTCAAGTGGACTGTGCATTTCTCAAAGACAATGTTTTTCCTCCTTATATTCCTTTTTAAATTCCCCACAACCTGTAAACACAGGGCTGATACCATAGGAGGAGGTGTTCAGTGGGTATGTGTAGGCTTACCAGTACATCACCTGCCTATGCCTTTGTATGTATGTATACATGTATGTATATATGTACTGATTGATTGATTGATTTTCAGTATTAGGGATTGATCCCAAGGGTGCTCTATCACTGAGATACATCCCCAGCCCCATTTTGTATTTTATTTTGAAACAGGGTCTCCCTAAGTTTCCCAGGTTGATCTTAAACTTGAGACCCTCCTGCCTCAGCCTCCAGAGTTGCTAAGATTACAGGTGTGAGCCACCATGCCCAGCTCTGTCTCTTTATAATTCCTCCACAAAGTTGTTTCAGAGTTTATGGACAAATCTGATTTCTTCTCCAGTTGGAGAAGAAATCTAATTTCTACTCAATATTTTCCTAGACAACTCTCATTGCAAACATTGTCTTCCATTGCCACACAATATGACAATTTCCCCCAATATTTTGTTCAGAAAAAAAATGTTATGGTTTAAATCATTATGAGAACAAGAACCTTTCAAAGTTTTAGATTTCTTTAAATTTACAGCTTTAAATGCAACTACTCCATGAATTCCTTTCTAGAAAAGCACTAGATTATTTGTCAAGTGAAAAGTAAGAAAAGGCATTTTTTTAAATTTCCCATTTCCTTTTCCAAAAGAATTTTGAAAGCAAAACGATGTCAATTATGTTATGCAGCATTGATACTTCACAAAATGTTTTGATTGTTCGGGCAAAGATAGGGCCAGCCTTTGGGAGAATATGATTTAATTTTGAAGACATCATTATATTTTATTCTTCTTAATTACATACAAAAACCATGTCAGTGGGGCCCCTCCAGGAGAAAACAGAGTGGGAAAAACATCAGTTGGCAGGGGGGCTAAGTGTGGAGGATAGAAGATAGCTCAAAGCTGTTTAACTTAGACTGGCAACAATCAGCAAAGGTTGCACAATTTATTAGACTTTAAAAAATATTAGCTGCTGATCATTGATAAGTGGACTTTACTGTCAAATAAGACTTGAAAAAGCATCCATTTTTTCCTAGCTTGCAGATATATGGTCAAAGGAGGGGCTAAGCAGTCCTTGGGAGTCACTGGTTGCCATAGAAACATTTATAAGTTGATCTTTCTGTGCTGAGAGGTGCTTTGCATACAGGCCATCTAAGGTGAAGCAAATCCTCAAGAGACAGACTCAGGCAATGCCAATTAATTAGAACAGCGCAGAAGAATCAGAAGGAAAGGAAGAAGGGAGAGTAGAAAAACAGCTCTTGAATTATGGATAAGTTGCTTTCAGATATCTACAAAAGGTATTGTCCTACCATACTAAGGACCTACATCTGCTTTCATTGCATAAAATGTTGCTTTGCAAATTTTGGAATTCTCCAGGTCATTTACTAACTGTTTGCCTTGGACAATAGGTCTAATTTCTTTGAACTTTAATTTCTTCATCTGTAAAATGGAGATATTTATGTCAACTCTTCCAGGTGTTAGGAGATTTAAAAGGGAAAATACATGTAAAATACCTACCATAATTCCTATAGTATTGATGTTGCTCAAAATATTTTAGTTCTTTTCCATATATCACTGATATCCTCTAAGATGTAGCTTACTCCCAGAGAAAAGAATGTGTGGTCACTCTCCATACTACATTTTTGCTTATGCATCTCTACTAAATATTTATAAAAATATTAAAATGTATTTGGTTTCTCCATGGCCTCCTCGCCTACTCAGATTACTTAAATCAGCATAAAAAGATCATGATGGCTCATAAATAGAATGTCATATTTAATAAATTATCCTCATATACAGAGAAACAACTGTCTAAATAATTTTACACAATCAACATATCAAACACTAAAATACAGGTTGAGTATCATTGAATCTCCGTGATGATCCAGAGGTGACATTGCCTCTTTTAGGGCCCAGAAGGTTTGGAGTGTCAATTAACCAGACTGGTTTGATGAGGAGGGTAGGAGAAGTGGACTTATAAATAGCTTTTGAGAACTTGTGCTCCATAAATTTGCCGCTATCTCCTGCAACAGGCAACACGTGGAACACAGGGAGAGGAAAACAAGTCAGGCTACCCTCATGCAGGATAAGCTCCTAAGAGTGGATGAGGAAAGCACAAAATGTTGACAGTGCAATTGTAAGAAAAGCACAGAGACAAATATGTGCAAAAAAGGGACATCTTATCCTAGCTTGCAGTGGCATCAGGAAAAGCCAGATTAATCTGCCCAAGGCACAGTGTAATAAACATGATGACAATCCTACTGAATACTTTTCAGTGAATGCTCACAAAGTAGGAATGAAGATGGTGCTCTTTATCCCCACAGATAGTTTGCCCCTTTACAATTAAGATGTCAGCTACTCTTCCAGCCTTCTTTCCTTTGACTTTTATAAAGAAGCTCTCCATAAGGGCCATCCAAGCACATGTGCTAGGTTTTGAGGCTCCCTGGCATCCACACTCTTGTTGGCACTCGTTTCCACCTTTCCTAAGTGCATAAATATGATGGGGCTTAGAGAGACACAATAGCTGAGCAGAGGCAGGAACAGATAGTAGAACCAGTCAACTTGCTGCATCAAGTGTCTCCATCATTATCTTGACAAGCTGACACATAGAGTCTCATCTTTTATACTCTTCAGTAGAGAAGGATACACTATGCTCTGTTAATTTATGGCTCTGGCATGAAGACTCCCCAGCTCATTCTCTGAGTCATGATACTTTACTTCTGACAATTATAATTCCCATACAGATGTTCCTGAGAAATATTATGGCAGAGAATATTATATGTTTAACACATTTTCTACTTCTCATGACATATGAAGTCTAAATTTGGAGTTAGATTGAGGTGATATATATAAGTTCTGGCCAATAGAATGGATCAGAGGTGATATAAGTCAGGCCCAGTTTGCAAATTTTCAAATTTCCTAAAATATTCCAACCTTCTGTGTAATGCACTTGCAAACTTGGAGACCATGTGTTCCAGATGACATAGAAATAAGATGTAAGAAGGCTACCAAACTTACATTAGACTAAGTATGAATGAAAAAGAAACATGGTTAAGCCCACCATGTCAGCTACTGTCAAATACCCTGACAAACACAGTCAATGTATCTGTTTCCCCAAACTCCCTTTAAAATTTTCTACTTCTGCTTCCTAGTATGCTAAATCATCCTTGTTCTTCAAGAATCAGCTCAATGTTTGCCAATCTACTAAGCCTTCTGGACTTTAGCTTTCATTTGCCCACATATACATGCAGGATTGTTATTACCTCCAGAGAAATAAGGTAGAGCATTGTGTCGCAAACTGTTTTACACCATGACACATATAGTAAATAAAAATATCTTTATGGCACAATAGATTAAATGAACAATTCTGGTTTTGAATGATGGTAACCACCCAGAAAACTTTGGCCACCCCCAAGATCTGCTGAGCTGCTTAGAAGTCAGAGAAGATTGACAACTCAGGACATCCATCCATTTAGAGCATACCAACATGCCATGGCACAGTGTCTGTGAAGTCTTAGAAGAAATCCACCCAAGCAGAGTCCTACATGATAGAATTATCTAGGTACTGCTACCATACATCAAAAGGAAGAGGAATTGAAGAAACCCTGGATAATCATCTATTGCTTTAACCTCCTTGGCATGCATTTTTTTTCTGATAAAGCAGTGATTTTCCCTTTGAGGACCACCATTCCAGTTGGAAAAGAACTCACTGGTATGGTTGGATCTAGAATATCCCCCAAAGGCTCATGTGTTGAAGGCTTGGTCCCCAGTGCCACAGTGCTCAGAGGTGGGGCTTTGGGGAAATGACTGAATCATGAGGGGACCGACCTCATCCATGGATTAATCCATTGATGAATTTGTAATCTGAATGGACTGTTGTGAAGTTGGAAACTGTAAGAGATGGAGCTTATCTGAAGGAGTGGGTCTTTGGGAGCATAACCTTGGGGACTATATCTTATCGCTAATGACCCTCCTTAACCTCCAACCCCCACCCCCATGGCTGCCAGGAACTGAGCAGCTTTTCTCTACCACAGCCTTTTGCCTTAGAGCCAGCAAACCATGGACTGAAAGCTTTGAAACTCTGAGCCAAACTAAATATTTTCTCCTTTAAGTTGTTTTTCTCAAGTATTTATCATAGCAACTAACAGCAAACACACTCACCCTCTGGATTACAAATGGGACCTATAACACCCAAACAGAGAAAATGAACATATTCTGTTCCCCCTGACATAAGAGGTAGACCCAAAGCTGGACACATAATCCAAGAAGAATACTTAAAAGTTATGTCATGAATTTTTGATGAAATTGAGAGGCAGACACTTTCCTCCTGTTGTTACGCTAGATCGAAAGAAGATAAGCCTAGAACTGACAATGAATAGTTTGATACCGTGAGAGCAAAGCCTGCTTGAGAATTATACAAAACAGTGAATAAAAAGGATGAACTAAACAGATTTAACATGAAAATTAAACATCTAGTTGCAGTTATGCTCCATGACAATTAGCCTTGGCTTTCAGTTATATAAGCAGTAAAACATTTTTCTCATTTTCTCAAGAGAACTTGAACAAATATAGAAGCACTCGGACACTTTAAGGTTATCATTCACATGCTGAATTAAATCAACCTCAGGTCTATTGACCAAAACAGCCTCAAATTTACGTTCAGCTTGACAAAACCTTATGCATGTTTTTTCCTGACTCTAGAACACTTATTTTAGAAAAATTGCAATTGTAAATTCTTTTTCTGCCCTTCTGAGATATAAATCTATTCCATTGTCAGTTTTATAATGCAGAATTCTCTTTCTTCAGGACCTAAAAGCCATTCCTTTGAACGCTAATCATTAAGAAAGATTATTTCCCAGTCTCTATGGAAGGATAGGAACCCCACTTTGATAAGTGACAATTAGTAACCTCAGATGACCTAATCACACCGACCAACCTCCCCACTAATGCTCCCCCGCACTTTCCCAGGATCTTGACCCAGACCTAAAAACTCTCCAGCTTTTTTCTTCAACAGAGTTGAGTTCAATCTCTCCTCCATTGTAATAGTTTTTAAAAATTCGTCCTTGCTTGTTTTGCTCTGTTCCGTGTAATTTTTCTTTGACACTTGCTTAGGTTGAGACTTCTTTTTGTGTATGATAAAGCTTTTCTTTATTAAAGCCAGTTGAGTCACATTTTTCTGCTACAACAAAAAAATACCTTAACTGATATAGAAATTGTAAATATTGCTTTTCTTAGTAAATCTTAACAGTTTTTAAAATATTTGAAGATTTCTCTTCTATGTAACTCGTATTAGACTTTGTACCTAATCCTGTTTTTCTTTGCATGCCCTAAGACTTCAGAGTATCTTCCTATCACAGCCTTTTTACAATTATCTTGTTTCCCCATATAAGAGCCGTATGTCATATACTTACCCTAGTAATTACAATACGAACTTTTGCTATTGCCTCTAACTCCTTGGAATTCTTCTGTTGCCTCTTTACTCTCAAAAGAGGAAGAGGAGTAAGAGGAAGAAGAGGATTCAGAGAAGAAGTAGGGGAAAGACAAAAAGGAGGAGGAAGAAAGCAAAGAAGAAGAGAGTGAAAGAAGGGGAACAGGAGAGAGAAAGAGACGAAGAGGAGAAGGGAGGAGGATGCAGAAAAGACAGAGGAGGAGGTGGGAGGAGAAGGAAAGAAGGAGGAAGAGAATATGTAGAGAAAAGGAAGGATAAGTGGTGAAGGCAAAGAGGAAGGGACAGAAAGAGAAGAAATAATAACATGCAGCCTGTCAATATAGCAGCAGTATGAACTCTATGACTATCTTCTTTTAATAAATGCTCAGAAGAAAGAGTAGCCTTCCACTTTAAAATTAGTAATGGCCTTATGTGGGGTTTGCCCTTGCAAACACAGAGCACTGTCTCCATGTTGCCTGTATACCGTGCACCTCATGAAGCAAAAGTCAGGCTTTCTGAGAAGTGCTGCTGTAAATGAGCACCAATGCCTAAAAACGCTACTCAAGCACACTGATATCTGAGATGGGGGAGATGAACCCCAGCTCCAGCTCCCTGGCTGCTCCTCTCACCTTTGCCCCACCTCCTCACCAATGTGACTTTTCACATGTCCCCCTGTGAACCTTGACCTCCTTCCACCACTCTCCAGGTAACTGATGTTTGCTCCTGTACTGACTTGACTTTCACCCTTGTCATGTGAAAAGGGTTTACTTCCCACCCTCTGCTCACCTGCTGGCATTTGTCTCTGTCTCTCCTTTCTCAGAGTAACTCGAAAGAGCCCTGTTCTCCAGCCACTTCTAGAAGGAGAAGCATTTATTTGTGGCTGTCATAGTTTCTATTGACTTTTATAAGAAACACATTTCTCTATTAATTAGAAATCTATCATTAATAAAGACATTAAAATTGTGAATGTCTACCTCCATATCAGTATCTCATTCAAAATAAACCACTTTGGGAATCATACTTAACAGAAAGTATGTTTTGACAGAATGGAATCTACCTGTGGATTAGGTCCATCTCCTGCCAGCATTTTCAGTATCACACATTAATAATGTGGTAGTTAGGAGAATCACAGTAGACCTTTTCAATGATGTGTTCATCATCTGGAATATGTGTGTGTGTGTGTATGTGTGTGAGACTGGGGATTGAACCCAAGGGTATTCTACCTCTAAGCTACACCTCTAGCCCTTTTTAATTTTTTTTTTTGAAACAGGCTCTCACTAGGTTGCTGAGAGTCTTCTAATTTGCTGAGGCTGGCTTCGAACATGCCATCCTCCTGTCTCAGCCTCCCAAGTACTGGGATTATAGGTGTGTGCCAACATGCCAGGCTATCTGGAATATTTTGAGAGGAAGACTGGGGTAAAGAGTTCACACTTCAATTGCACCCCAAGTGTGTGAGTAGCAAGGTGAAGGTGGAGAAGGAAAGGGGAGAGATGTGAATGGTAGCTCTGGGGATCAGCGGGCCCAGAAACAAAATGTAGATTTTATGATTGGAGTTGGAGCTAAGCATGTACAGAAACAGAAAGCAGAGATACTCAAATGCCAAGTCAGATTCACGAATTATTTCTACAAGCATTTATTGAATCCTATTAGTCACCTGCCTATTAGTCACCAAGGTTATAAAATCAATCATTCATGGCATCTACCTCTGGACCTCATCAAATTCCAGTAAAAATGATTTCTAGTCATGATTCAAAAAGACTTTCATATACATTATATTTGATTTCAGCAATATTTCCCCAAGAGATGCAGAACACATTAAAATCTCTGCTTTACACACAAATAAACTGAAGTCTAGATAAATTAAATGATTCATCCAAACTAGAAAATAGCAGAGTTGGTTTACAGGATCAAGCCTTGTGACTTAAAGTCTTAGTCATCTTTTTTAGATTTTATATGGTGTTGTTTTTTATGAACCTTGGCCACGATACTACTGCATCCAAAACAATAGCTTATAACCCATAATTGTGTCATTACAGTATTCCAAATATGATGCTGATGGTATTTGTTTATTAAGTACAAAGACCAAGGTTGGCCTTACTCAAAGGCTCATCCTACCACCAAAATAGAAGTAACATTGTTCTAACGCTTCTAGAAAACCACTTATTTCCAAAACACTTATAAGCATCAGTATTTGATTCTCCACATTTATGTGAGGAGCTCAGCATAAATTATTATCTCTGTAATATATATGAAGAAAATAGGGTACAGAGAAGACTCTTTGCTAGAGACCATTCATATAATTGGTTGGCAGTATATGTAGATCTAAAGTCTAGACTCTCTAATTTCCAGTCTACTTCCTTATTGGCTAAAACTCTCTACTAAAAGGAAGATTAGTTATATGGGAGTGGGTGTCCTGGAGCATTCAGTCCTCTAAGCTTTCGTTTTTTTCATCCATTGAGGACCATATTTGTTGGTTGCTTTTATGTACAAGGTAGTCACTTGCTATTCCATCTCTTCTGGAAGGTCATAACAATTGTATGTTCCAAAGTCACACTACTATGAAGAATTTGGATACAGGATGCCAAGCCTTACCACTCACCACTCATTCCCCTCAGGACTTTAGCAATGAAGAATACACACAATGGGCAAAAATATGGAGGTAATGATACATTATCTGGAATTATCTTTAAAACAACACAAGATGGAGAGCATGGAGGTACAGGATTGGCCCAGGATAAAGTCCACTGGAGCTGTATGATGGGTCCTGGAGGTTCATTACATGCTTTTTATAAGCTGAGTGGCATCCTCACAATATTCACATGTTGAAGTCCTAACCACCAGTACCTTAGAATGTGACTGTATGTACAGACATGAAGACAGGGCCTTAAAACAGGTAATTAAGGTAAAATGAGTTATCTAGGCAGGTCCTAATACAATATGACTGGTACCCTTATAAAAACATATTAGGAAACAGACACACAGAGGAAGAATGATGTGAAGACACCACAAGAAGCTAGCCACCCACAAGCCAAGGAAAGACACCTCAGGAAAAAAAACATACCTGCTGACATCTTGATCTCCAACCACTAGCCTCAAGAACTGTGAGCTAACTGATTTCTGTTAAGTCACTCAGTCTGTGTTGTTATTGCAGCTCTGGAAAACCATGACTCTAGTGTACCTAATTTGGTGTGCAGAAATCCCCACATCCATCATTTCATGTATGTGCAGTCAACTGCAGTCTGAAAATATTAAATGGAAAATTCTAGAAGTAAACAATTCTTAAGTATTAAATTGCAGGCTATTCCAAGCAGCAGATGAAATCTTGTGCCATCTCACTCTGTTGCTCCTGGGGTGTGAATCATCCCTTTGCCCAGCATTGCCATGCTACATGCTCTATCCACATATTAGTCAGTTGGTGGCCATCTTGGTTGTCAGAGCCATTGTTATGGTATCACAGTGCTTGGGCTCAAAGAACCCTTATTTCACCAAAAAATGACCCCAAAGAGCAATAGTAATCCTGGCAATTTCATTACAGCATGCTGTTGTAATTTTTCTATGTTATCATTAGCCACTGTTGTTTGTGTCTTTCTGTGCCGAGTTTATTAATTAATCTGTATAAACTGTCTCCTTGTCATCCCTTTGCTCACCTATAGAAGAAAAACCTAGAGACCTTTCAACAGTATAACTCAGATTATGTCACTCACTTGCTTAAAAAGCCACCAGTGGCTTTTCACAATGTTCCAAATTCTGTATCTTATTCTGCAAAGTCCAACAGGAAGTAGCCCCTCTCTTCCCCTACAGAGATGAACTTTCATTGTTTTAAGCCTGTATAATTTGAGAGGGTATTTGTTATCAAAACATAACCTTGCCTTTACTGACTGGTGTAACACTTTTAGTATTGAAATTTTATAATTCATTTCTTTATATTCATGTTTCTTTCTTCCTTGACTAGAATACAAGTTCCTTGAGGATAAGGACTCTTTCTACCCACTGTGCTTAGAACACTTTGTCACCTGGTAGGCAAACAAGTATTTGTTGACTCTGGTTTACTAAGTGGTATTCAAAAATGTGGCTTTATCTTGAGACCAAAAAGTGAGACTTCTTCCTTTCTATCCTAAATCTCAAACTTCCAGAGCAGCCCTGTATCTAGTTGGATTCACAGAAGAAGAACACAGGCTTGCTTGCCTTTTACACTCGGCCATGTTTAGAACAGATGAAGCCAGTTAGAAGGCCAGGTACAGGCACTGGGAATACTGATTGGACTGGGCAGAACAGGAATAGGTCAGAAATGAATCTGTTACACTTGGAGGGAGGAACTAAAGGAGCAGGCAAGAAGGATAGCATATCTGTAGCACCTCAGTGGTGAAAATCAAAGAGAAGCATGTCCCTGGCTCTGGGTTCAGAGACACATCAATGGCATTAGTTAGAATATAGTCCCAACAGAGATCTCCCTGTGACTGAATGAATTAGCTATTCCTCTTTGAGGAAAAAAAAAAAGTAAACCAGAAGCATCCCTTTCACTACTCCTCTATGGGAAGGAATCAGCATCATCCTCATGGGCCAAGGACCAAATGCATAGATTGGAGGAGAGAAAATCCACCTCCACTTCCAACACCAGGGAGCTGAGTCAAGCTGGGCTCTCTCACTTCCTCTTCCTTCCTCAATTTCTGGACTGCAATCCTTGCAATTGCATTGTAGTGAGTGTAAGTAGGTTATGGACAAGAAAAGAATGGTGGGTCCAAGATGAAAAGACAACTTCAAGAGTAAATTTATAGCTGAGTGTGGCACATGCCTGTAATCCCAGTACTTCTGAGGCTGAGACAGGAGGATCGCAGACTCATCAACATAGCAAGACCCTGTTTCAAAATAAAAATAAAATCGGGCTGGGGGTGTAGCTCAGAGGTAGTATGCCCCTGGGTTCCATCCCCAGTACCACAAAAAATAAAAAAAAGAGTAAGTTTGTGTTGAATATTTTTAGACTGGCCTATGGACATTTTCGTCTGCTTTGGTTCATCAAGGAATTGAAAAGAGAGATAAGATCAGGAAGCAAATGAATGTGAAAGGAAAGATCCTATTTTAATCTGCCTTCCTTCTCTTTTTTGATAAAACATCTTTTGGACAAAGTAGAAATCAACATATAAGACAAAACAAAGAGGTAAGCTTTTAGAATAGTATATTGTATATGGAAAAATATGAAATCCTCAGGATCACCCCACTCCCTCTTGGAAGTTGACATGTCATTTTAGAGTAAGCCTGCTTTGTTTAAGCTAGAATTTGCATCTTAGTAGAAGCTCACAAGCATGTAACCTGTGAGGAGATGGTTGCCATGACAACATTAATGAGCCTGTCCTATGACCAGAGATATCTTAAAGAAAATATGTTTGTGCTCCTACTTATTATCATATTGGTCTATGCTTTCTGGACAGAAAGAGCTGAAAAAAAATCACTCTAACAGAAGGAAATATTTATTAATGGTCTAACAGTGAGCCATTTTAAACTTTGAATAAGTAAGAGGAGAATTTTTACAGCATTACAAAAAAAATATAGGTCTGCCTAAAATCCAATTAGATTAAAAAAATGTGTGGTGTTTATAATGGTCTTCTGCAATGAAACCAGGTGCTGTTTTCTAACAAATAACATGTTGAATTTACCATTAGTCTAGTTTAGTCTGACAGACATCTTGTATAATCTTCTTCATCGAAGGGTTGCAAAGCCTGTTCGTTTGATAATTAAGTCAGATGAAAATTAAACACTAAATATTTATCAGTTACTATGTATTTAACATATATTAGGTTCCTGTATGCCACAGGCTCTTTAAATATAGCATAGGTTTTTGGCCTTAGCTGAAAATTGACAAGTGTGAGGCTTAGAGAGTTGGAGTAGGTTCCCTGGGTGCCCACAGTTGTAAACTCCACCCAGGAGTAAAGGCAGCCATTTTTGAATTGTTAAACTTTTTCCACCAGAATCACTCCCCACTCCCGCAAAGGTGTTCAGAACTATATGAGTTCCCCAAAGGTGTTTACTGCAGAAAAGGCAAGAAAAAAGTCCCTATCCTCAAGGAATTTTAATCCAGTCAGATCAAATTTATAATTCATTTAAAAAAATTTTAAGTGAATAATGAGTCTTGAGAATAGGATTCATGACCCATATCAGACACTAACTTGCTAGATATTCTTATATGAAATGTATATTATTGCTATGCTTTGGATGCCAGAAACTACCATGTATTTAAAAAAAATGTGAGCAACTCGTCAGTCTAGAGCATTCTGAAAATGGGTTGCTCAAAACAGGAGCAAGTGTCATGTCATAAAAAGTATTGAACAAGAAACTGAATTGACTACAAAAACAGAACATTCTACACTCAGAACTAGATTGAAACAGAGTAGGGTATGAATTTGTATTTTTTTAAAAATCAACAGCAGAGAAAAATGTGTTACACTCTCCATTTTCATTTCAAAATACTCTTATCTCTAATACTTATTCCTGCCTATGGTTTATTTTAATATTTTTATAACTTTACTAGCTTTCTTTTGGTTAGTGTTTGCATGTTCTGTAATTTTCTATCATTTCACTTTCAATCTTTTTCTGTCTATATAAGTAAAATATATTTTAAACTTTTCTGATAAGTCATATCCATGGGTTCTAAATCAGTCAATTCAGCCATTGATCAAAAATATTTGCAGTACTAGGGAAGCAGAGAAAGGAGTATGGCAGGTTTTAGGCCAGCCTCAGTAATATAGCAAGCCTCTCAGCAACCTAGAGAGAACTGTTTCAAAACAAAACAAGCAAGCAAAAAGGATTGGGGTGTGGCTTAGAGGTAGAATACCCCTGGGTGCTGCAAACATCAATAATAATAATAATAATAATAGTAATTTGAAAAACAATTGTAAAGTGTTTCTGTACACAACATTGAAAGATTTTTCTTGTTGTTATTCCCTAAACAGTACAGTATAACAATTATTGACACAACATGTGCATTATATTAAGTATTATAAATAATCTAGAGATGATATGAAGTATACAGGGGGGGATGAGTGTTGGTTTTATGCAAATACTACACCCTTTTGTCTAAAGGACATGCACATCCACAGATTTTGGTGAGGAGGGTCCTGGAACCAATTCCTAATGGATTCCTAGGGACAATGCATCTTTGCCTCTACCTGTTTCTCTAGGTGTGAGATGCTATGAAAGAAATAATTCTACTCTTTAGAGATGTTGCACTCCCTCACCAGACAGCTCACGAGAGGAAGACCAGTCATGCATTTGGGTAGGATCCATCCTAAGTGCTGCAGTATTGTGAAAAATTTCATTCTGCCTTCACAAGATTTCCCCATTTCTCTAGCTGCCCACATAGACCCACAACTCAGAGGACACCCCAGGTCAAAATTTACCACTCCTGCCCTACGTGACCCAAATGCCTGAACAGTTCTCATTCCCTTATCAAACACTCTCTCATTCTATCTGCCTAGCCAAGCCTGGTCCTTCTCACACGTCCAGAATTGAAAAATGCTCCAAGGGAAAACAGGGCATCTCACACTGGACTAATTGTGGACTAATTGTCTCCCTCTAGAATTGTGGTTCATTTATTTCTCTATTCTTCCTCTGCTCTCTGAAGTCAAATTTGTGTGTGTGTGTGTGTGTGTGTGTGTGTGTGTGTGTGTGAGCTTTACCTTTTATTTACTTTTATTAACCTTACAAACCATTTATTGGGAATTTATTGAAACCAGTACATGTGTATTTTTTAAGAAAGCTGTATAAAAATTATACATTATGATCATTGTCTATCTGACAATGTTTTCAAATTATTGGTACAGTATAATTATAAATAATAGTGGATTTTATTGTGCTATATTAATATCTGTGCACATAATATAATTTATACAATTTCATTCCTTAGCATATCCACTTTCCCTACCCTTGTTCCTCTCCCTTATCCTCCTCCTCTACTTTACTGGTCTCATTTTTATTCTTAGACATTATTTCTTTGATTAATTTTTTCCATATATTTCTTTATTCATGCATTGTAATCATACATCTTGGTGAAGTTCAGGGTGATAGAGACATACATTCACACAGCACTCATTGAACCCTTCCCAGTTCCCACCCCACTCCCTCTCTCTCCCCACCTTCCCATGCTCAGCACAGTGATTGGCTTTGATAAGTTTGTGTATGTACATCATGTCCACTGAGGTGTTTCCCTCTTCAAGTCTTCCTCCCCTCTCCCGCTTCCCTCAGTTAGGTCCCCTCCTTCACTCCACTAAGGTTTTTCTGACTTTGTCTTGTGTCACTTCTGTGTCTCAGTTTCTCCCTAGCTTCCAAATATGAGGGAGAATATCCAAACTTTCACTTTTTGTGATTGGCTAATCTCACTTAGAATAATATTCTCCAGTTCCATCCATTTCCCTGCAAATGACATAATTTTGTTCTTCTTTGTGGGTGAGTAGAATTCCATTGTGTATATATCCCATAATTTTGTAATCCATTCATCTATTGATGGACATTCTCCACTGGTTCCATAGTTTGGTAATTATGAATTGTGCAGTTATAAACATAGATATGCATGCATTGAAGAAGATCATAGAAGATGGAAGGGTCTCCCATGCTTTTGGATAGGCAGGATAAATATTATCAAAATGGCCATCCTACCAAAAGTGATCTACAGGTTCAATGCAATCCCGATTAAAATACCATGGTCACTCTTCACAGATCTAAAAAAATCAGTCCCTAGATTCATATGGAACAACAAAAGACTCAGAATAGCCAAAATAGTTCTCAGCAATAAGAACCGTGCAGGAAACATCACAATACCTGACTTCAAACTGTACTACATGACCATAGTAATAAAAACAGCATGGTATTGGCACAAAAGCAGACACATAGACCAATGAAGCAGAATAGAAGATTCAGAAACAAGTTCACACACATACAGCCAACTTATTTTTGACAAAGGGGCCAAAAAATGTGCTGGAAAAAAAGCCTTTTGAACAAATGATGTTGGCAAAACTGGTTATCCATATGCAGAAAAATGGAAATAAATCCTTCTTTCTCACCCTGAACAAGAGTCAATTCAAGATGGATCAAAGACCTGGAAATTAGACCAGAGACTTTGCAGTTCCTTGAAGAGGGCATAGGACCAACACTCCAACATATAGGCATGGGTAAAAACTTCCTCAATAAGACCCCCCCAAAGGCACAAGAAATTAAAACAAGGATTAATATGTGGGGTTGCATTAAACTGAAGGGCTGTGCAGCAAAGGAATCTATCAAGAACCTCAACAGAGAATTGACAGAATGGGAGAAGATTTTTGCCAGCTATTCCTTTTATAGAGGACTAATATCTATAATATACAGAGAACTCAAGAAACCCACCACTAAAAAAATATCAACCCAATCAAAAAATGGGCAAGTGAACTAAATAGACACTTCACAAAAGAAGAAATACAAATGGCCAATAAATGTATGAAAAAATGTCCAACATCATTAGCAATCAGAGAGATGCAAATCAAAACTACCCTGAGATTTCACCAAATCCCAATTAGAATGGCAATCATTAAAAACATGAACAATAACAAATGCTGGCGAGGATGTTGAGAAGTAGGAACTCTAATACACTGTTGGTGGGATTTCAAATAAGTGCAATCACTTTGGAAAACAGTGTGGAGAATCCTCAGAAGACTTGGAATGAACCTACCATATGACCCAGCAATACCACTTCTAGGTATCTACCCAAAAGAATGGAAACCAAACTACCAGACTAATGCATGTGTATCTATGTTTATAACTGCACAATTCACAATTGTCAAACTATGGAACCAGCCAAGATGTCCATCAACAGATGAATGGATTACAAAACTATGGGATATATACACAATGGAATTTTATGAAGCCATAAAGAAGAGCAAAATTACAACATTTGCAGGGAAATAGATGGAATAAGAGAACATTATACTAAGTGAGATTAGTCAGTCACAAAAAGTGAAAAGTCAGATGCTCTCCCTAATAAGTGGAAGCTAGGGAGAATAGGGCATAGGAGGGACTCTACACAAAGATGGAGAAAACCTTAGATGAGTAAAGAAGATGATCTAGCTGAGGGAGATGGGAGAGGGGAAGAGGGAAACACCCTAATACACAGGATGTACATACACAAACTTATCAAAGTCAACTACTATGCTGAGCATGAGAAGGAGGGAAGGGGGAAGGAATGGGGGTGGGAACTGGGGAAGAGCTAATTGACGGATGTGTGCATGTATACTTGTACCACCCTGATCAAGATGTATGATTACAATACACCAATAAGTAAAAAAAGAAAAACTGTAAAAGATTGGGGAGAAATTGTCAAAATCCAGAAAATGAGGAATTCAAATTGCTTTCACCAATATCTTTAGGTTCTTGGTGCACTTAAAAGAAGTTGAAATAGAAAATCTTACATAGTGCATGATTACTGTCCCATCTAAAGCCACATGTGTTTAGAAAATGCCTTGGCCCTTTGCCAAATACTTGGTAAATAAATACACTTAGTGCATTTTAAATTCAAGAAAAATATTTTAAATATATGTCTTAGTCTATCCAGGCTGCTATAACAGTAAACCATAGACTGAGAGACTTATAAACAACAAAGACTTATTGGAGATAAGAAACAAAGATCTGGAGTCTAAGATCAAAAAGACAGAAGACCTGGTGACTGGTGAGAGCCCTCTTCCTGGTTCACAGAATAACCGTCTTTTACTGTGGCCTCAGTGACAGAATGGACAAGGGATCTCTCTGGGATGTGTTTTATAAGGTTACTGATTCCGTGAGGACTCTGCTCCCATGACCTCATCACCTTCCAAAGGCCCCACCTCCAAATATTATCATTTGGGGGTTGGTATTTTAACATGTATATTTGGGAGTGGGGACACAAGCATTCAGTCCTTAGCAGTATACATTTATTTGTTAAATAATTTGTTTTAATAAATGCCGCTGTCTGCTCAAATGTCTCTTTATCAGTGAGGTCTTTCCTGACTACCCCACAGTAATTCCATCTCCAGGAACTCCTAATTTTCCCTCTAGCTTGTTTAACTTTAGTCCCTAAACTTTATCATTAATTCACACAACATATGTACATTTATTTACATGGGTTTTTAAAATAATGTAGTATTTGCATATAACCTATACAAATCCTCCTGTGTGCTTCAAGTCATCTCTAGATTCCTTATAATACCTAATACAATATAAGTGCTGTATAAATAGTTGTTATACTGTGCTGTTCACGGAATAATGATAGGAAGAGTCTATTACATGTTCAGTACAAACACACTTTTGTTTTCCCCAACTATATTCAGTCTATGGTTGATTGAATTTGCAAATGCTGAATCCATGGATACAGAGACCCAACTGTACTTGGCACATTGAAAATATTCAATAAATATATGTTGAGTGGATGAATAAATGAATAATTGATGACTCAATAATTCACCCCTTATAGTTCTGACACCAGAGCATAAGGTACAGTACTAATGAAATAATGCCAATAGTGACCCCACCTATTGATTCCTTTCATTAGTCAGGCACTTAATTATACTCATTTTCTCATTTATCCATCACAGCAAGTGTTAGTATATTATCTCCATTTCCACAGGAGCAGCCTGGGACTCAAAGGCACTATCTAACTTGACCAGTTCTACTAAACTGAAGTGCTCAGACTTCCATTCAGACAGTACTTATAAAATAATCCAATCATTCTTTCTTTCTAATTTATGGCCAGTAAAACAAAAATTAATTAAAAGACCATCAAACCTCAACATATATAAATGGTGGCCTTAACATTTAAAGAAGTCTATTTAATCAGTATACAACAAAAGCATTCATATCCTAGGCCTCAAAGTTTGCTTACTTGCATGAATAAGTAACACTTCCAATACTCTGATGTTTTGAGTATTTCAAAGCATAGCTATTAAGCACCCTACATAATTGGATTCCCCATTAGCACACCACATATAAATTAATGGACTGGGCATGACCTTTATCTGGGAGGTCAACTTACAAGCACTGTAAGAATAATTTTCCAGAGAATTCTTTCAAAAACAGTGACTAGAATTTTCTCCCATAGCTCTTTGGTAAACTCCATGGACAATCAGTTCACTATCCCTTGAAGCCCACACACTCCTGTCTTTGCTGGGGGTGCTTCATATACCTAGAACACACTTCCCTCCCTCCGATCAACTTCTCCGCATGGCCATCTCCACTCAGCCTACATAAAGATCCATCATAAATGTTACCACTGTCTAAAATGTCATCATTAATGTGTCGTGTTTGCAGCCCAAGACTGCTTGACCTCTCTAAAAAAAATGACTACTCCTGGAAGCAGCAACCTTTCCATCCTTGCTGATTTTAAACACTTTATTATGAATGCATGTGAAGGAGAAATTTTTTTTCCTGAAAGTAGAATATATTAGGAGATAGAAGTTCAGGTGTCATAAGAAAAGCAGACAGATTGGGAACCAAGGCCAGGAAGTAATCCTGACCTCAGAAGAGGGTCCAGCAGGTGTTGAAATAGTACTGTAAGTGGTATTAAAAAGGAGTTTATAATACAGGGAGTCAGAGGGAAAACCGTTTTCTGTTCAGCCACATGACAGGTGTAGCCAATACAATGTGGGATTTGTGGTCATATTTGGGTTTAGTGATGAGTTCAACCTTTTCCAAACTGTATGGTGGCTGGAAAGTCACTTAATTTCTCTGAGTTTTCTCATTTGTCAAGTAAATATCATAACAGCTAGTGCACTAGATAGAATGAACAAACAGGACAGGCTCACTGCCCTCAAAAACTTCATAGACATAAAACACACCTTGAAGAATTAAAGAAACTTCAAAATTTGGAAACTACCAAAATGGGGAAATTGACTGAATAATTTCTGTGAAATCTGTATTATTATACCATCAGTTCAGTTATACATCACTTAGGTTGAAAGAGGGAAAGAGTTAATTACACGAGATGGTCACTTTATATATGACTCAATCTCTTAAAAGCAGTTTAAAAAATACTATAGGTGACATAGTCCTGTATTATTGAACATGTATAAACCTATGGATGGTCACCATATTAGCTAAAATGATATCTGGTACATAATAATCAATGGATATTTGTTGACTGAAAGGCTGGTAGACGTGTGTGTAAGTGGAGAACAAGAGAGAATGAGCAAAATGTTAATTGTGGTGATTACCTGGCAGTGTGATTTTGCTAGTTTTCTTTTATTCTTATTCTGTTGCACTTTCCAAATACATGTATCCACACACAACTATCTTTTTCAAAAGAATTAAACAATATTTTATTGTATTCAAAAGTAATTAAAAATTATATACAAATGAATTAGCAAACTTGTACAATATTTTCAATCATACTAAAGGAATTCCCAAATTAAGAGGCACAAGGACAAATTTGTTCCATAAATGTCTTTCGGAGGTCATAAAGTATGGAGTGTTTGAAAGCTTGAACCTCCAGCACTCAGATACTCTTCAGTGACACCTCCTAGAACTTTCTAATGATTAGAAAGTTGAGCAAGAAGCCAGGAGTGGTGGCTCATGCCTGCAATACCAGTTCTTGGTAGGTTGAGACAGGAGGATCACACATTCCAGGCCAGGCTCAGCAACTTAGTGAGATTCTGTTTAAAAATAAAAAATAAAATAGAACTGGAGGTATAGCCCAGAGGCAGAATGCCCCTGGGCTCAGGAAGGAAGGAAGGAAGGAAGGAAGGAAGGAAGGAAGGAAGGAAGGAAGGAAAGAAGGGAGGGAGGGAGGGAGGGAGGGAGGGAGGGAAGAAGGAAGAAAGGAAAGAGTTGAGCAAGGGCTTAGCATTGAGAGCAAAATAAGGAATTAAACACAAGGTACTTTTCAATTTTTCTATGATACTTCATCTCCAAACTATGAATAAATGTTCAAACTACATCAAAGAATTGTGAGAGAACATATTCATCCATTAGCTCACTCAAAGAATATGATTAAACTTCTGGTGTTTTTCTGGTTGTATTGTACGTGTAAACCAAAAGGTTAAAATTGTCTTCCAACCTGAAGCTAAAACTCTAGACTGAGACAGACCACAAACATAATAAGTATATAAGTTATAAAGTGCAGTATAAGGGAGTGAGTCCTGTGGATAAATGAAGAGAGGGAAAAGAAGTGGTGAGTGAAGAGATACATGGAGTTGCAGTTTCCAAAGACAGCTCATAAGAAGACTCACTAAGGTGAGGTTTGCAAAGTCTTGAAGGAAGTCGGGCATGGTGGTACATGCCTGGAATCCCAGTATTTGGGAGGTTGAGACAAGAGGATTTCAGGTTTGAGGACAGCCTCAGCTACATAGGAAGACTCTCAGAAACCTAGCAAGATCTTGTTTCAGAGAAAAAATAAAAAATTAAAATAAAAAGGACTGGGGTGTAGTGCAGAGGTAGAATGCCTCTGAGTTCATTCGCCAGTACTAAACACACACACACACACACACACACACACACACACACACACACACAGAGTCTTGAAGGAGGTGAAGAGGTTACTTCTGTGGATATCTAGGGCAATAACCATACAGGCAGAGAAAATGGACATGGAAAATTGCCATATTTGCTATACAAATGTACATAGAAACACAGCACCCACAGAATCAGTTAAGCCTAAATACATCACCTGGAGAATGAACCAGGAGCCTAGTGTATCAATGATTCATACACATTATGATCCATAACTGCAGAACTAGTTCATGACAGGAATATAGTCCTATACAACTCATCACTTCTGATCCAGCTCTTCCCACCAAACCCAATTATTACATTCTCTCTATATTTGTCATTCTGT
This sequence comes from Glis glis, assembly GCA_004027185.1. Lineage (NCBI taxonomy): Eukaryota > Metazoa > Chordata > Mammalia > Rodentia > Gliridae > Glis > Glis glis. Next base: position 42,571 of record PVJS01002526.1, read on the forward strand.
CTTTTGATAGAAATCTAAGCAGCATAAGCCCGTATCTCTAAGGGGGGAAAACATACATTCAAATAAATAAGGTTTTGTTGGGGCTTCATACATCTGTCCAAGAATTAGACAGCTACAATGCTTAGTTCAATTCCCTGGAAGCTCAGGGATAAGACAGATATTCATATTTTGTTGCTTCAACCTCACTTAAACACTGTCATCTACAATTGAAGCATCGCTAAGCTCCGGGAAGTCCCATATCCCTTGTGAGTAATTACTCCCATTTTCTAATAGTTAACATAGAACCACCAAAATATGACCTTCCATTTCAGAGACAAATGTCTCTATGTGAAACAGAGGAGGTCCTCAATCTCTTCTGGCAAAAAAAAAAATACATTTCAGTAGAGTTGCTAGTATTTGGAGCTCTACTGAATTATCTAAAAAAAATGATCTCCTTCCTAGTTGAAAGAGTATGTTAAGCAGAAGGGGAGACAGGAGGACATATTCCCTGAGGGTCCTACAAGCCTTATTTGGTTCTAATCCCTACAAAAAACCTAGGATAGATAGAGGTCTCATTTGCTTGTCCTATTTCACAGGGAGTAAACTGAGGCCCACCAAGGTTATGCAATTGGCCCACGGTCTCCTAGATAAACAAAACAAAAAACAAACCAAAGTGCCAAAACTCTCCAACTTCAGAATCCCTGCTGTTTCTACTACCCTATATTACATTTTGCTGAAATGCCAAAAATACAACACATCTGACACCATAGCTGATGTGCTCGCCCTTCATAACCTTCGTTCAGATCTACTCCTCAGGGAGATGCAGGGCACATGTTCCTCTGCCATTGAATTTATCACACAATATTGTAATTAATTATTTACTTGTCTGCCAACCCCAATAAATCATGCACTTCTCATGGGTAAGAGCAATATTGCATTATTCATGTTTACAAATACACCCGCATATAGTATTACCCAGAAATGTTTGAGCTTTGAGTTATTGGTCTATACAACAGAGGGTATACGGAGCAGATAAGAATAAATCCACAAGACTAGGAATGGTTTATAGGACCACACTTACAAGTTATGAATTCAGTTTTATGAATCGTTAGGTCAATTGGGATTCATTCATTGGCTCAACAAGAATTTCTTGAACAATTACCATTATTCCAATCTCTCTGTAAGACAATGGGGATACACTTGGAAACAGAGAGAAAGGCAACATCCATGCTTTCATTGAGCTTTAATAGCATTAAGGAATAATAAACACATAAAATAAATGTGGCTTGTCAGGGAAAATAAATAGGAGGAGAGAGGAACTTCTTTAGATAAAGTGAGCAAAAACAGCCTCTCTAATGAGATGATAATTAAACTTGAGCAGAAGGCAAGCAAGTGCAAAAGACTGGCAGGTAGCATGTTCACCTGTTAAAGGATGGGTGAGGAAACTATGAGGCTCACGCACACAGAGCAGAGGGAGAGGGCTGAAAACGATGTTAAAGAAATAATCACAAGACTATGCCAGACTATGGGAGCTATGATATATCAGGTGATGGCTTTCATTATTTTTTTTTTTTTTGCGGTACCGGGGATTGAACGCGGGAGCGTTCTACCTCCGCGCTACGCCCCCGGCCCTATTTTTTATACTTTATTTTGAAACCGGGTCTCAGGAAGTTGCAGGGCTTTCATTATTATAACAACCATGTGTCTGCATGTTAAAAAGGGATAACATGTTCACGGAGCACTCAGAAAAATGTTGATACAATCAAGTTGTTAACACATGCCCCAAACAGGAGGAAGAAATAGCAGAACAGAACTAAATGATAGTTGAAAGATGAGTTTCAGTAGATGCTTACATAGACCATTTCTTCACTGAAGTCCCAAGCAGTGACAGAAATCCACCTGCAGGAAGCTCTGAACCCAGGGAGATAATAGGAGAAAGCACGACATCAGTGAGCACAAATTGTGGTTGTAGGACCAAACCACATCAGCAGACATGCAAAGCTTATTAAAGAAAGAAGGGCAGGGGGAGGGCACTGCAGTAACACAGTAAAAACAGGGATATGTGTATCGGAGAAGGAGGTGAGGGAAAACATTTTCAATGCCTTCATTTCTATATAAAATACATGCAAAAATGAAACGTAACACTAAAAAATTAATCCAATAAAATATGGGCAATTGAACTGAATAGACACTTCTCAAAAGAAGAAATACAAATGGCCAATAAATATATGAGAAAATAATCAACTACACTGAGATTCCATCTAACTCCGGTTGGAATGGCAATCTCCAAGAACACAAGCCATAATAAACGCTGGCGATGATGTGGAGAAACTGGAACCCTTCTGCACTGTTAGTGGGATTGCAAATTAGTTCGGCTACATGCCATTCTTATATCTTTCTTGGATCAAAAATCCAATACATGTTCTTTCTACAGGAAGCCCATCTAGATATCTGTCTCCTATGTGAGGTGAGGCAAGTCTCTGCCCAGCTTCACTTCCCCACACCCACCTTACAGAGCTGTCGTGAAAAACAAATAAGGCAAATATTTGAAAATTCTCTGAAAGCCATAATAGTCATATTTTTAAATTATTCTTGCAATTTTTTTTCAGGAGTAACCAACTTGCTTATAATTCAACTGTGGGAGGCTGCCATGATTCAAAATATTAAAAACTTTTCCCAGGCTAATAATTAACTTACCTGTTCTATTGCTTATCAAATTGAAACACCTGTCTTTTCTGTTAATATTTAAAATCATTTGAAAGATGTCACTTATGTTTGTTTGGTTATAATGAAAACACTGGGGCCTGGGTCCATTGTCCCTCGTCCCTGTCATTGGCTCCTGCCTCTCCTGCCTCTTCCTGCCTCTTCCAAGGTCTCAAAATCAGACTTTCCCTCACTCTGCCATGTCTGTATGAACAATCGAGGTTTGAGTCAGGAGATGAACAAAGCCATCCGCACACAAAAGAAAATGTCAGTTTTTAAAGGATTCATTTGACAAGAAACAGTAGTAAAAGAAAAAGGAGAGATGATCACCATCTCTAATGTTCAATCCTAATATTATTATGCTGATAGTATTATCATCATTATTAGTATGCCTACATTATTCTAGTTAAGTCCCACATTGACATGTCAAATGTATTTATATTTAAATTTCACATTAATATTAGCCTTTTATTGTCAAAGCAATGTATATTTAATTAAGCCTTCTCACATTTATTAGTTCGTCTGAATCTCTCCGCTACCTCTTAAGTTTGGTCAGGCAAGTACTTCTATCTCAGTTTATCCCAAGGCTCAGAGAGGTGAAGCAATTTGCCTCAAGTCACAAAGCTGATGAACAGCGGAACCAGGACCCAAATATCCTTGATATTATGCAGGCCAACTCGCAAATCACTCGCTGTTGGGAAACCAGTACACATGATGTTATATAGCCAGTTGCCTTGAACGTCCCAGTGGTACCTCTTGATCAAGTCTAAGTCTTTTTTTTCAGGAAGCATTAACTTCAAAAATATTGTCTTAAATGTTTTCTGTAAATCACCTACTCTCCATGCTAACCATGGATTGTAAAATAGCCCATAAATGCCAAGTAGGATATTGCAAAGCCCCCTTCAATGCAGAGATTAAAAAAAAAAAACACCTTCGCAGATTGTGAAATCAAGACCATCTCTAGTGAGAGAGGGTGTCTTAAATGCAGATTTCTTTCTATCCACACTACAAAGATCAAAATACTATAGACAAGATAAATTTTCAGGAAATGGAAATAAGGTCACCAACAGGCACTATACAGAAATGTCACAAGTTCCCTCGGCACACTCCCACAGAACGGAACGGCTCCTATGGCTGACCGTGAACACCTTCTCATCAATTTTTGTAGGAAAACAGCCTTTGGGATACCATAAAAATAGCAGAAACAAGCTGGTGTGGGGAGGAACCCGTGCTTTGACAAAATTCTCTTTGCCCTCGGTACCCCACAAAGATGGAATGCTCCAAGGAGGCAGAACTCCTACTCACTGTGAGATTATGAGCCAAACAATGTGTCACATGGTGTCCAGAGTATGAGATTTCAAGTCTGAAGAATTAGCTCTTAAAAAAATTAAAAAACCAGACGGGTGTGGTGGTACACGCTTGTAATCCCAGTACTAGGGAGGCCGAGACTGGAGGATCCGGGTTCGCGGCCAGCCTCAGCTACTTAGTGAGACCCTGTTTCAAAATAAAAATAAAAAATGGGGCTGGGGGTGTAACTTGGAGGTAGAATGCCCCTGGGTTCAATCCCCAGTGCCACTAAAAAAAAAAAAATTAAAAAACCAACTGTTAAAGTACTCATCCACAAAGGAACACACAGATAGCAAAATATCAGAAAGCTAAGAAAATGGATGTGGGGGATAGAATTAAACTCCTATTTTAAAAAACTCCCTCTAAAACTATATCCTGACTCTCTTTTGCTATGATGCCTAATATTTTTATTATTACAACTAGGATAAAATAGGTTGTAATCCGAGGGATAAAATAGTCTAGCTCAGCAGCTATCAGCAGAGTGGTTTGGTCATCAATATCCCTCCAGGGGAAATTTATTTTGTTATTTTATCATTTTTATTATATTTCCCCATGACTTTAAATAAGCAATAACTCCACCAATTTTTTTCAGCATGACTTGGATATAATTCCAAGGTGTTCTCGAGGTCTTATTGAAGCTAGAGTTGCTGCCTAGCTAATGTCTTGTTTATTGCAACAAGATATTTTAATTTTTAAAAGTGTAGGACAGGTTGTCAGAGGCCTGGGTCTGATGGCTAATCTTGAAATTAACTGCCTCTACACTATTTCAGTTTTATACTCAAGTGGGCTACTAAAAGCAGAAAAAAAAAAAGCATACCCTTTTGTCAGTAGGCTGAGCTGCCTCCAACCTGGAATGACTTCTAAGGATGTCACAGTGACACTATTGTGATTAGAATTAAAACATGAAAAGTACAATGGTCTAGTTTTCTCGTTTTGAAAATTGGGTTATTACCATATTCAACCCACACCCAGAATCTCTCCATGACTCCCACTTCATTCATTTCTGCTCCCTAATTTTGTATGCGTTCACCTCCCCCAATACAATTATAAATTAGCATTTATACAGGGAGAACAAGACTATATTTTATTCCTCTTTGCCTACGTATATTTCAGTGATTAGCCCTATTCTTTGCAAATAGAATTTGCATTTAACATTTATAAAATAAATACATGAGTGACATTGCTGGATAATTCATCTCTACCCCCCCATGCCTCATTTCCCCCATATAGTTAAATAAAGATATAAGGATTAGAGAAGTGGTATAGTATAAGGATGAAGAGTGTGAAATTTGGAACTAGGAATACAAGGTTCAAATTCTGTTTGTACAATAAGACCCTGAACAAGTAACTTAACCCTTCTGAGTCTCAACATTCTCATCTGTAAAATAGGGGTAATAATTCCTGCCCAAGTTGTTGTAAGGATCAAGCGCAACAATGTACGTACAGTGTGTATCACAAAGCAGCTTTTCGATAAAGAGTTGTTGTAATATGAATATGTTTGTTCCTGGCCCTAACATATCATAAGTCTATGTTTTCTGTAAGAGGGATGCTCCATTAATCACTAAGAACATAAGGAATTCAACATAAAACAGCTCCGTTCTGCTCATTAAGCCTCTGTACTTTGTCACGTTCTGACTTCAGTAAGAAAAGAGATATGAGGAAAAGGGTTTTTATTGTGCAATCCTCTGGCTTAAACTAAATGGGGGCAGCAAAAGGGGTCACTGGGGGCCAGAAGAGAGAAGCAATTACTGTTAATTAAGTACAGTAACTTTGAAAGGGAGAATGCAATCATGATCCCATTATGGTAGAACAATATTACTATATGATTAGCATTAATATGCAAAAATCATTGATCCTGTTGGCATTCCAATCAAAGTCATTATCTTATACATTTAGCAATCCAGCCTCAGGGTATCTAGGAGACATTTTTCCTATGAGAAAGGACACACAGATATATATGCAACATACACAACTACCAACATGTGCACACGGCTGGTCAAACAAATAACACCTCTGAAATAAAAGTAGACACGTGTGAATAGGAATAAAGCCAGTTTAATAACAGAGTCTTGGAAAACAAAGACTCTGACAAACTTGGTTAACACTGGACCCACCCACTGACAGTGTGAAGTATTTTAAATTTTTTATCTTATTTTGGTACTAGGGATTGGACCCAGGGGTGTTCTACCTGTGAGCTACACCCCCAGCCCTATTTTATTTTGAAACAGGGTCTCACTTAGTTGCTGAGGCTGGCTTTGAACCTGACATCTTCCTGTCTCAGCCTCCCAAGTACTTGGATCACAGGCGTACACCACCACGCCTAGTATGTGAAGTATTTTTACAACTGAACATTGAATATTGGCTGCTTTGGAAGCTGCTGACTTGGAGCATCTGAATTTGCTCCTTGTGCATTTTTCGCACACGTGAGGACAGTCATTTTGTTTTGTTTTTTTAAAGCCACTAAATTTTAATTAAATCATTTTAAATGCATATGTGGCTGAAAATGCCTTTCCTATTTGTTAGCCTCCATCCATAGCTCTGCATGCTCCATGGCTTCTGAGAAAACAGATGCTTTTGGTCTGCAGCTTATTCTTTATTTAGGAAATATTTATTAAGGGTTTCCTGTTTGATACATTTTGTTGTACCTGTATACATGTGGTGTACATTGTACTAGGAAAGACTTAGTAATAAGTAAAAAACTAATAGATGAGTAACTATGCAAATAAAAGACATAAGGTGACATTGAGTGATGAGCACTATAAAGAAACTGTATCAATTTTCTTAAAAATTTATAGTTCCAGATTTTACATTTAGGTCTTTGATGCATTTTATTTATTTTTAGCATATATCAAGGGGCTTATTTTTATCACTCTTTGTTTCTTTGCTTGTTTGTTTGTTTTGCCTGTGTATATTCAATTGTTCCAGTACCAGTTGTTGAAAGATTATCCTTCTTGCATTGAACTGCCTTTGGAAATAATAAAAAAATTTGTTTTCTGTATATGCATGACAGTCAATTTTTGGAGACTGTCCTCTATTTCCATTATTTGATGCGTTTATTTTTATGCCAATGTTGCATTGTCTTTATTACTGCAAATTCATAAGTCTTAAAAGCAAGTGGTTTTAGACTTCCAACTTTGTTCTCCCTTTTCAAAAGAAAATTATTCTGCATTCTTTGCATTTCCATGTGATCTTTTAAATCAGCTTCTTGAGTTCTGCAAAGGAAGGAAGAACAAAAGAATGAAGGAATGAAAGAGAAAGAAAGAAAAAGAGGGAAGAAAGGAAGTCTGTTGAGATTGCATTGAGACCCTAGGTTGGTTTGGGGGGAATTGATGTCTTAATAATATTGAATATTTCAGCTGATGAACAAAGTATTTCTGCACTTACTGAGGTCTTTAATTGTGTGTGTGTGTGTGTGTGTGTGTGTGTGTGTTTTCATGGGGATTAAACCAGGGGAGTTCTAGACTTCCACCACTTGACTGAGACGAGGTGTCCCAACCACTGTGCAGGGATTGAACCAAGCAGAGAGCTAGAATTTTGATCCCTGCTGGGTATATAAACTCCCCACAATAGCATCAGCAGAGAGCCTATACTGGCACTTCTGCCCACAGATATGAGACATTCCTCTTCTCCCCTGTTGAGCTGATATCTTAGTCAACTGCAAGGATTTTCACAACAAGTTGTCCATGAGGTCATGTAGGGAGTAGCTATGGGTCACTCCTACCCCTGCCAGCCAGGTTGTAGGGCCACTGGGGAAACAGAACTCCACCCCACCCAAGAGTAACGAGGAGCTCCTGCCTCTGGAGTGTCAACAGAGACCAAACAAAAAATCTGGACTCCTACCATCACCTGACACTAATGAGGCCACTCTTGTTTTCCTGCCAGATCTGTGTCAAATGAATCCAACTAAAACAGATGCTCAGACAAGATCCAAAATCTCATAACATCCAAAATGTCCAGGTTCCAATGCAAAATCACTCACCATACCAACAAGACTTCTAAACAAATGAAAAAGGACAATCAAATGCCAACACTGTGGTGACAGAGATGTTAGGCCTATGTAACAAATATTTAGGACAGCCATAGTTACTAAATTCCAGTAAGTAATTAGGAACATTCATGAAAATGTAGTCTCAGCAAAGGAAAAGAAGATAAAAGAACCAGTGAAAATTATGTCATTTTCAGGGAAATTAACTGGAGAATATTATGCTAAGTGAGATTAGTCAGTCACAAAAAGTGAAAGGTCGGATGTTCTCCCTCATATGCTAGGAAGCTAGGGAGAAATTGGGACACAGGAGGGACTCCAAAGGAGAAACCTTAGTGGAGTGAAGGAGGGGACCTAACTGAGGGACATGGGAGTGGGGGAGGAAGACTTGAAGAGGGAAACACCACCTCAATGGACATGATGTACATGCACAAACTCATCAAAGACAATCACTGTGTTAGCCGAGCGTGGTGGCCAATGCCTGTAATCCCAGTACTTGGGAGGCTGAGACTGGAGGATCTGGGTTCGCGGCCAGCCTCAGCTACATAGTGAGGCCCTCCGCAACTTAGTGAGACCCTGTTTCCAAATAAAGAAATAAAATAGGGCTGGGGGTGGAGCTCGGAGGTAGAATGCCCCTAGATTCAATTCCCAGTGCCAATAAAAAAAAAAAAGACAATCACTGTGTTAAGCACAGAAAGGTGGGGAGGGAGAGGTAGTAGGGTGGGAATGGGGGAGGGTTCAACGAGTGCTGTGTGCATGTATGCCTCTATCACCCTGAACCTCATCAAGATGTATGATTATAATGCACCAGTAAAATAAATTAGAACTGAAAAATACAATAATCTGCCGGGTGTGGTGGCGCACGCTTGTAATCCCAGTACTTTGGGAGGCAGAGACCGGAGGATCCAGGTTCGCGGCCAGCCTCAGCGCTCACTTGCTCTCTCTCGCTCTCTCTCTCTCTCTCTCTTTCTCTCTGTCTCTGTCCCTCTCTCTCTCTCTCCCTGTCTCTCTCTCTCTCTCTCTACTTAGTGAGGCTTCCGCAGCTTCGTGAGACCCGGTTTCAAAATAAAGTATAAAAAATAGGGACGGGGGTGTAGCGCGGAGGTAGAACGCCCCTGGGTTCAATCCCCGGTACCGCAAAAAAGAAAAGAAAAGAAAAGAAAAATACAATAATCTATATAAAAAATTCAGTGTGTGGAATAAACAGCAGAATGGAAGAGGCGAGGAAAAAATTAGTGAACTTAAAGATAGGATAGTGGAACTTATCCTATCAGAATGATGGCAGTGGGGGTGGGTGGGTGCATGGGGCATTGAACAGAGACTTAAAGACTACAGCAAAAGAGCGAACATTTTGTCATTAGAGTTCCATACAGAATGGAGAAAGAGGGAAAGAGGGCAGAACTAAAAAAAAAAAACTTGAGCCCAGCATGGTGGTGCACACCTATAATCTTAGTACTTGGGAAGCTTCAAGACCAGCCTCAGCACCTTTTTGAGACTCTCAGCAACCTATCCAGGCCCTGTTTCACAATGAAAAATAAAAAGGACTGGGGGTGTAGCTCAGAGGTAGAACACCCCTGGGTTCAATCCCAGTACCACAAAAATTAAATTAAATTAAATTTTAATTTTAATTTTAAAATACTTCAAAAATAAAGGACTGAGTCTTCCCAAATTTGGGAAAATATATAAAACTACAAATTAAAGAATCTGAGCAAATCCCAAACAGGAAAACTTCAAAGAAATTATACCATGATATATCATAGACAAAATCCCAAAAACTGAGGACAAAAAAGTTATTTATTCATTTATTTATTTATTTGCAGTACTGGGGATCGAACCCAGGGGCATTCTACCTCTGAGCTACATCCCCAGCCCTATATTTTATTCTTTATTTTGAAACAGCGTCTCACTAACTCACGGAGGGCCTCACTAAGTAGCTGAGGCTGGCCACGAACCTGGATCCTCCAGTCTCAGCCTTCCAAGATTACAAGCGTGTGCCACCACGCCCGGCTCAAAAAAGTTTTTTAAAATCAGTAAGACATAAATTATACCTTATCTATAAGAGTACTGAAGGGAGAAACTTACACTATTGATGTGAGACTTTTTCTCTTTTCTAACCATGCACTTAATAGCATAATAGTCCCTCTCAGCATGGGTCATATATTATAAATTTTGATGTTATATTTTATTTTTCATCCTATTCAATATAATTGATAACTTTTAGGCTTCCTTTGACCCTTGGATTAGTTAGAATTATATTGTTTTGTCTCCAATGTTCAGAGATTTTCTCTTCTTTTTTTCCTTTTTTAATGCTGATTTCTTATTTGATTTCACTGTGGTAAGCTCTCTGTATGATTTAATTATTTTAAATTTGTTAAGGTTTAATATAGCCCAAGGTTTGGTCAGTATTGCTTTATGTTCTGTAGGCACTTGAAAAATGAATTAATGATCAGGTTGAAGAAGAAAATCACATGATCGTGTCAATCAAAGCAGAAAAATCCCTTGGCATAACTCAACATCCAATCATTTCAAAAACTCTCAGAAAATAATTCCAATACTTGGGAGGCTGAAACAGGGGGATCATAGATTTGAGGTCAGTCTCAGCAACTTAGTGAGACCCTGTTTCCAAATAAATAAAAAATAAAAAGGGTTGAGAGTATAGCTCAGAGGTAGAATACCCATGGATTCAATCCCCAAGTGCCAAAAAGAAAAGAGAGAGAGAGAGAGAGAGAGAGAGAGAGAGAAAGAGAGAGAGAAAAAGAAAGAAAAAAATAGTCATAGAGGTGAGTTCTTCAATATGATAAAGAGCATCTTCAAAAATCCTCAGCTGACATTAAGCTTGTTGATAAATGACTGAATCTTTCTATTTATTTATTGTGTGGTACTGGGGATGGAACCCAGGGGCATTCTACCTCTGAGCTACACTCCCAGACCTATTTTTATATTCTTTATTTTGTCCTTTTTTTTTTTTTTTGCAGTACCGGGGATTGAACCCAGGGGTGTTCTACCTCCGCACTACAACCCCGGCCCTATTTTTTTATACTTTATTTTGAAACCGGGTCTCATGAAGTTGCAGAAGGCCTCACTAAATAGAGAGAGAGAGACAGAGACCGAGAGACAGAGAGAGAGAGAGAGAGCTGAGGCTGGCCACGAACCCGGATCCTCTGGTGTCCACCACCCAAAGTACTGGGATTACAAGCATGCACCACCACGCCCGGTTTTATATATTCTTTATTTTGAAACAGGGTCTCACTAAGTTGCAAAGAGCCTCACTAAGTAGCTGAGGCTGGCTGCGAACCTGCTATCATCCTGTCTCAGCCTCCCAAGTATTGGGATTACAAGCGTGCGCCACCACGCCTGGATTGAATCTTTCCTTTTAAAATGAAGAACATGTCAAGGAAGTCTGTCCTCACCACCATTATTGTCCTGGAAGTTCTAGCCAGGACAATAAGGCAAGAAAATACGTGTGTATGCGTGTGCGTGTGCGTGTGCGTGTGCATGTGTGTGTGCGTGTGTGTGTTACTGAGGATTGAGCCCAGGGGCATTCTACCTCTGAGCTACATCCCAGCCCTATTTTATTTTTTAGTTTGAAACGGAGTTTCACTAAGTTGCTGATAGCCTCAAGCTGGCTTCAAACCTGCAATCCACCTGTCTCAGCCTCCCAATTACTGGAATTACAAAAATACAATGCATACAGAACAGAGAGGAAGAATAAGACTGTCCCTACTTACAGAGGGCATGTGTATCTACATAGAAGATAAAAGAAATCTACAAATAAAATCCCCTAGAACTATTAAATGGGCTCATTGGGTTTATAGGATACAAGATAAAATACAAAAAAATCAATTGTGTTTCTATATACTGCCAATAAGGACCAAAACTTAAAATGCACTGACAGTTACAATCCCTAAAAAATGAAATATTTAGGTGCATAATTAGCAAAATATGTATAGTATTCATTTGTTGAAAACTACAAAATGTTGAGGAAGGAAAAATTTTAAAAGGATATACACAAATGGAGAGACATTGTATGTATGGACAGGAAGATTCAATATTTAAAGATGTCAGTTGTCATCAAATTGAAATCCAAATTTAATATAATTCTTTACTAAAATTCCAGCAAGACATTTCTGTACATAAGAGTCAAGGTTATTCTAAAATATATGCAGAAGGGCAAAGGGACTAGAATAACTAAAAATAATTTTGTAAAAGAGTACAGTGGAAGAAATCAGTCTCCTAGGTATAAAAGACTTAATCTTGCTATGGAGACTGTGCTATCAGTGGAGGAATAGGCACATGGTTCAATGAAACAATACAGAACCCAGAAATCAGCCCAGCTGGCTTGATATGGGAGCAATACAATTCAGCAGAGAGAAGACAACCTTTCCAACAAAGGATGCTGGAGCAACTTTACATCCATAATACAAAGCAATGAGTGTCAACGTAAGTCTCATATCTTATACAAAGTCTAACTCAAAATAGATTATAGAATTAAATGTTAAATACTTTTGCACTTTCCAACATTCTTATAATACTGCGCTCTCCCCTCCCCAACCTTTTTCCAACTGGCACTTGCTTAAGTACTATTGCCTCAGAGGGACATTCACCAATGTATTTAAGCAAAACCTTCTCTCAACCCATTTTTTTATTTCTGTCATGATATTCTGTTGGATTGACCTACAGCCCTTTTCTCCAACTTAGTATTACATAGTTTTATTAATTTGTTTACTTGTTTATTTTTTGACTCACCACTCTCTAAGTTCCACACATGCGAGAACTCCCTCTATTTAATTCAGGAATGTGCTCCATAATCTAGCATTACTCTGGGAACACAGTGGATATTCAAATAAAATCTGTACAGAAAATAAATAAATCTGTCTTATAAAGCTAAGGGGACCTTGTGGAATAAAACTCCAGACGTCTAATTGTGAGGAAAGAAGGTTGCAGTTTTCAACCAGGTTTGATTACCTGGCTTCCCCATTTAATAATTCAGATAGCTAAAGCAAATCATTAAATTATTTAAACTTTCTGAGCCTCCCAGGGTTGTTGTAGGTAGTGAATAAAAACATAAATATAAAGTTTACACAGTATGCATTAGATAAAATGCTGGCTCCCTTCTTGAGATGGGTTGACTTCTTTTTGACCCCTGAATACAACAGAATGAATATCTAAGCAAAACTCTTTAAATTCCTGCATTCATTTGAAATTCACATAACAGTTTCATTTGAGAACATCTGTGGTTATTTGCAAAGGAGAATTATTAGCCCCAAAACAGAACTAAAAGGAATGATTTCTTCTCATTTACAGGATATTTTATAGGCTTAAGAAAGATGAGAATTTTAAATGGCCCACTTCCCTTTAAATTATATACATTTCTGTCTTCAGCACAGCACTTCTTAGGTTCTTATATCTATCTTGGGGAGAATGATGACCTAGGTCAGGGGAAGGAAGATACTGCCCAACAAAGCCCGACTCCACCTGCTCCCCACAAAAATAGTTTAATAAGAGGAAACCATGTCTTTGAAGTGTCTTTATAGCCTTTATACAGTCAGTAACTTCTCATCAGAATTTCATTCCTTCTGGATGATTCTAGTCTAAAGAGAGTAATAGTGGTCTTTGAAACTGACTGAAAAAGAGTTTAAATGAACTATTCCTGATCTGTTCCATGGTAGTAAACTTTGATCAGTGAACTTGTGGGAAGCATCATTTCTATTTGTCCAATGTCATATACTATACAAATACATATACAAACATACTATATTATATTTGTATATGTATATTTGTATATAACATATAAATATTAAATATTTACATATATAAGTATATACAAATATACATATGCAAATATACATATGCAAATGTCAGCCATTTGGTTGGTGATTCACAAATATTTGTTGGATTAAAAAATGAGCAAACAGAAAAATGAACACTAACTATATAAATAAATTTCCAATTCAGTAGAGACTCAGAACATCATAATACGAGGGGCCAAAGAGAAAGGCTATTCCAACTTTCTTTTTTTATTCAATATTTCATTTTTATTAACATATATTAACTATGCATATTAATAGGGTTCAGTGTGATATTTCAATACTTGATCATAGTATGTGCTAATGAAACCCAGTCTCCTTTTCTCCCTCATTCTCCTGCCCACCTTCCCAACATCTAGTAATCACTATTCCACATTCATGTTGACTATTTTTTTTAACTTTTACACATGAGATAGATATTTTTAATCTGTGCAGTAAAGATAGAGTGAGACAAATCTTCATCTACTATAAAAGAGAGAATTATTCTTGAAGCCCTATAAGTTGAGAGTTTATCTGAGACTTGGTTTTACTATCATATAACTTTTACTTTTAGGAACCTCTTTGTCATATTCAAGGTAAACATTTCTTAATGCATTTTATAACAAGATACCATAAAGTTAGTTTCTAAATTCTAATTTTTGCACTTTTTTAATATATTCA
>PVJS01002526.1:57148-83739 GCA_004027185.1 Glis glis
GCGGTACTGGGGATGGAACCCAGGGGCATTCTACATCTGAGCTACATCCCCAGTCCTATTTTTTATTCTTTATTTTGAAATAGGGTCTTGCTAAGTTGTGGAGGGCCTCACTAAGTAGCTGAGGCTGGCCACGAACCTGAGATCCTCCTGTCTCAGCCTCCCAAGTACTGGGATTACATGCAAGCACCACCACACCCAGCATACATTTCGATAAGTGTCACGGTATCAGAAGCATGCATGTACACATTGCTCATGTAGCCCTCCCTCAAATCCCACCCTATTCCCTCCCCCTTCCCTCCTTTCCGAAAACAGCATAGTGATTGACTCTGATAAGTTTGTGAATATACATCGTGTGCATTAGTGTATTTCCCTCTTCCCCCCTCCCGTCTCCCTCAGGTCGCCTTCTTTGCTCATCTAAAGTTTTCTCCTTCTTTGTCTGGAATCCCTACTAAGTCCCATTCTCCCTACCTTCCACATATTAGGGAGAACATCTGACTTTTCACTTTTTGTGACTGACTAATCTCACTTAGCATAATGTTCTCCAGTTCCCTCCATTTCCCTGCAAATGACATAATTTTGTTCTTCTTTATGGCTGCGTAAAATTCCATTGTGTATATATCCCATAGTCTTGTAATCCATTCATCTGTTGATGGACATCTTGGCTGGTTCCAAAGTTTGGCAGTGGTGAATTGTGCAGCTATAAACATAGAAACACATGCATTAGTCTGGTAGTTTGGTTTCAGTCCTTTTGGGTAGATGCCTAGAAGTGCTATTGTGGGTCATATGGTAGGTTCATTCCCAGTTTTCTGAGGATCCTCCACACTGTTTTCCAAAGTGGTTGCACTAATTTGCAATCCCACCAACAGTGTATTAGAGTTCCTCCTTCTCCACATCCTCACCAGCATTTGTTGCTGTTTGTGTTTTTAATGATTGCCATTCTAATTGGGGTTAGGTAGAATCTCAGGGTAGCTTTGATTTGCAGCTCTCTGATTGCTAATGATGTTGAACATTTTTTCATACATTTATGGGCCATTTCTATTTCTTCTTCTGTAAAGTGTCTATTTAGTTCACTTACGAATTTTTGATTGGGTTATTTGTTTTTTTAGTGGTGATTTTTTAAGTTCTATGTATATTCTAGGTATTAGTCCTCTATCAGAGGAGTAGCTGGCAAAAATCTTCTCCCATTCTGTAGGCTCTCTGTTGAGGTTCTTGTTTCCTTTGCTGCACAAAAGCTCTTCAGTTTAATTCAATCCCACATATTGATCCTCATTTTAATTTCCTGTGCCTTTGGAGTCTTGTTGAGGACGTCTTTACCTGTGCCTATGTGTTCAAGTGTTGGACCTCTGCCCTCTTCAAGTAGCTGCAAGGTCTCTGGTCTGATTTCCAGGTCTTTGATCCATCTTGAATTGACTCTTGTGCAGGGTAAGAAAGTGGGGTTTATTTCTATTTTTCTGCATATGATTAGCCAGTTTTGCCAGCACCATTTGTTGAAGAGGCTATCTTTTTTCCAGTGGATATTTTTAGGCCGTTTGTCAAAATTCAATTGGCTGTAGGTGTATGGGTTTGTTTCGGAGTCTTCTGCTCCATTGGTCTATGTGTCTGCTTTTGTGCCAATAGCATGCTGTTTTTATTACTATGGCTTTGTAGTATAGTTTGAAGTCAGGTATTGTGATGCCTCCTGCATGGTTCTTGTTGTTGAGAACTACTTTGGCTATTCTGCGATTTTTGTTGTTCCAAATGAATTTAAGGACAAATTTTCCTATGTCAGTAAAGAATGATTGGTAATTTAATGGGTATTGCATTGAATCTGTAGATCACTTTTGGAAGAATGGCCATTTTGATGATATTTATCCTGCTTACCCAAGAGCATGGGAGATCTTTCAATCTTCTAAGATCTTCAATTTCTTTTTTCAATGTTTTATAATTTTCCTTATAGAGGTCTTTTACCTCCTTCGTTAGGTTTATTCTCAAGTATTTTATTGTTTTGGGGGATATCATGAGTGGAAATGTCTTCAGGATTTCTTTTTCAGTGGATTTATGGTTGGCATACAGAAAAGCTTCTGATTTTTTAAGATTGATTTTGTATCCAGACACTTTGCTGAATTTGTTGATCAGTTCTATGAGCCTTTTGGTTGAGTTTGTTGGATCTTCTAAGTATAATATTATGTCATCTGCAAATAGAGATAGTTCCAGTTCCTCTTTTCCTATTTGTACTCCTTTTATTTCCTCCTCTTGCCTTATTGCTCTGGCTAGTCTCAAGTACTATATTGAAAAGGAGTGGTGACAGCAGACATCCTTGTCTTGTTCCTGTTTTTAAAGGGAACTCTCAAAGTTTTTCCCCATTCAGTATGATGTTGGCTGTGGGCCTATTGTATATTGCCTTTATGATGTTGAGGTATGTACCTTCTATTCCAATTCTCTGCAGTGTTCTTATCATGAATGAGTGTTGGATTTTGTCAAATGCTTTTCCAGCATCTATTGCAATGATCATGTGATTTTTGTCTTTAGTTCTGTTTATGTGATGGATTACATGGATTGTTTTTCATATGTTGAACCAGCCTTGCATCCCTGGGATGAACCCGACTTGGTCATGATATATGATTTTCATGATGTGGTTTTGAATGCGCCTTGCTAGTATTTTGTTTAAAAGTTTTGCATCTAAGTTTATCAACGATATCGGTCTGTAGTTTTCTTATCTTGAGCTGTCTTTATTTGGTTTTGTTATTAATGTGATGTTGGCTTCATAGAATGTATTTGGGAGAGTCCCGTTTCTTTCTATTTCACGGAAGAGATTGAGGAGTATTGAGATTAGTTCTTCTATAAAGGTTTTATAAAATTCCCCTGGGAAACCATCTGGACCTGGGATTTTCTTTGATGGTAGGCTCTTTATTGCTGCTTCAATCTCTTTTATTGCTATTGGTAGATTTACATTTTCTATATCTTCTTGATTCAACTTAGGAAGGTTGTACGTGTCTAGAAATTTGTCAATTTCTTCTAGGTTTTCCATTTTGTTGGAGTGTAGTTTTTCAAAGTAGTTTCTGATAATCCTCTGGATTTCGGTGCTGTTGGTGGTAATATCATCTTTTTCATCTCTTATTTTAGTAATTTGGGTTTATTCTCCTTTCTTTTGGTTAGGTTGGCTAGTGGTTTATATATCTTGTTTATTTTCTTGAAGAACCAGCTTTTGGTTTTGTTGATTTTTTGTATTTTTTTTATTTCTACATCATTGATTTTTGCTCTGATTTTAATAATCTCCTGTCTTCTACTGGCTTTGGGGTTAGACTGTTGCTGTTTTTCAAGGGCTTTGAGGTCATCACTAGGTTATTTATTTGGTGATTTTCTGTTCTTCTTATGTGGGCACTCAGTGCTATGAATTTTCCTCTTCATACTGCCTTCAGGGTGTCCCAAAGGTTTTGATATGTTGTGTTTCTGTTTTCATTTTTTTTTTAGGAATTTCTTAATTTCTCCCCTTATTTCTTCTCTGACCCATTCCTCATTCAGCAGTATGGTGTTCAGTCTCCAAATGTTTATGAGGTTTCTCTGTGTCTTCTTATAATTGATTTCTAGTTTCATTCCATGTGGTCTGAAAAGACGCAGGGGATTATGTCACATTTTTTGAACTTGCTAGTACTCACTTTGTGGCATAGGATATGGTCTATTTTAGAGAAGGCTCCATGAGCAGCTGAAAAAAAATCTGAATTCAGCTGTAGTTGGGTGGAATATTCTGTATGTGTCTACTAAGTCCATTTGGTTTATGGTGTTCCTTAGGTCTGAGGCATCTTTACTGACCTTTTGTCTTGAAGATCAATCTAGTGGTGTGAGAGGTGTTTTGAAGTCTCCCGATATTATTGTATTGGGATCTATGTGTGATTTAATGTCACAAAGAGTTTCTTTTATGAAAGTGGTTGCATCTATGCTTGGGTCATAAATGTTGACTATTGTTATATCCTCTTGCTGGATTGTTCCTTTTACCAGTAAGAAATGACCTTCTTTGTCTCTTCTGAAGAGTTCAGGTTTGAAGTCTAATTTGTTTGATATCATAATTGCTACTCCTGCTTGTTTTCGAATTCTGTTAGTGTGGATTACCTTGCTCCATCCCTTCACTTTAGTTTTTGTGTACCTTTACTTGTAAGGTGTGTTTCTTGCAGGCAGCATATAGATCGATTGTAATTTTTAATCCATTTTGCCACCTTATATCTTTTGACTGGGGAGTTGAGTCCATTTATATTCAGCGTGATTATTGAGAGATGGGTCTTGATTCCTAACATTTTGAGTTTTAATTTCTGTTTGAGGTAGTGTTTGTTCTTTGCCTAGTTGTTTGTTTGATGGAAATCACTGTTTCTCTGGTTCTGGCGTTTCCTCATTATTTCTCATTTGTAATTAATCTCTTTGAGTATTTTCTTTAGTGCTGGTTTGGAAGACATAAAGTCCTTCAGTTTCTGTTTGTCATGGAAGGTTTTTATTTCCCCATCAAATTTGATAGATATCCTTGCTGAGAAGATAAATCTTGGTTGTAAGTTGTTTTCTTCCAGAGTTTGAAATATGTCACTCTAGGCCCTCCTGGTTTTCATGACTTCGTTTGGAAGGTCAGGAGTGATTTTTATTGGTTTGGCTCTGAATGTTACTTGGTCTTTTACTCTCGTTGCCTTTAAGATTCTCTCCTTGGCCTCTAAATTAGTCAATATGGCGTGGGGAACCTTTTCTCTGATCTTGTCTATTAGGGATTCTATAGGTTTCCTATACCTGTGTGTCGACCTTTTTTTCTAAGTTTGGATAATTTTCTAATATTACTTCTCTGAATAGGTTATTGATTCCTTTGGTTTCAGCTTCTATTCCCTCTTCTATGCCTATTATTCTTAGGTAATTTATATACCATGCATTCATTTTTGGAGAGGTCATTGCATCCTTCACTTCCTTCAGAGCTTCTTTTTGATTCCTGTTCAGGGTGTCAGATTCTTTGTTTATTTGATCCTTCATTCCGTTCAGGCTCTCTCTGAATTCTTTTCAGAAATCCTTTATCATTTCTACTATTAAAGTTCTGAATTGTCCTTCTAGCAATCTTTGCATTTCTGTTATTGTGGGATTGTGGGAGCTCATTGTTTCTTTGCTATTCTTCCTTCTCATGATTTCAGGTTTCTTATGTTTATACCTTTGTTGCTTTTGGTAGCTCTCTCTCTCTCTCTCACTTTGTAGGTTTCCTATGTCTAATCTCTCTCCCTTTATAGTTTCTTATTGTGGAGGTAGATAATTGCTACTAGGTGAGCCTTAAATGTGAATAGCCTTTACTGAATGATTATTTTCACTTGCTCGGAATAATGTCCATTTGCAGGCCCAATTCTTGGTCTCCTTCAGTGATTGGGACCCTTGCCTGGTGCGTCTCACTACCTGTGCAGATGACCAGTGCCACTATTGCCCCTCTCACTGCAAGGGTGGGTCTCCGCGTTCTCCACTTGGGCTGTCCCTGTGTCTCTGTCTACACCTACGGCAGGTGTCACCAGCAGGGGGCCCCGGGCTTGTGTCTCTCTTTGCCTGCAAAATCAGTGGATGTTGCTTTGACCCGATTCTGTGCAAACACGGACCTTCATGTTTTCCACAGAGAGGGCTGGTTTGGTCCAATTTTTCCCCAGGTACCACAACTGTATGTCCTGTGGCAATCCCGGGGACTCTATAAGGGTGCCGGGACCTGCGGGCTGCAAGTCTATCCCACCCAAATGTCACCAAGGACTGTCTGCTTATCCATGCATCTACTGCATCCCATAGCAGACCCCACTGCCATCTCCGCCAGGGCAACCCACACAGTCTCAGACCCCTCGAGTCCCTGTGGCCGCGCTGGGTGGTCTTCCACTGGGGCGGCTCGTTGACTTACGGTCTCGTTGAGCACTGCTCTTAATCTCTGGGGCAGGGGGTGGCCTCAGCTGCTGCCCCAGGTTCTGGTCAGGCCTCCGGGCACTGGGGACTCAGCCGAGTATAGATCGAACTGCTGCTCGCTTTTGTTGCTGATGCTCTGCAGTTGCTGGTTTTACAACAGGACCCTGGCTTCATTGTTTGTGGCTTGCCGAAGTCACAATGCCGGTAGCCACCAGCGTGGTCTGACCAAGATGGCGCCACTGACGCTTCTGCCGATGCAGCAGTTCGGGTCTGTGTCGCTCATGGAGCTTGTTGCTGCTTGACTTCACTGCTGCTATTCTACATTTGCTGGATTCACAACAGGTCGCTGGCGTCTCCGTTGGTCTTGTGTGGAAACCACAATGTTGGTAGCTGCCGGTAAGGTCCTTCCAAGATGGCACCACTGCAGCCACTGCCGTTTGGTCTCTTGAGTTTGGAATGAGCCACTGCTTGCTTTCATCCCTAATGATCAGCAGTTGCTAAATTTACAGCAGGTCTTTGGCTTCTCTGCTGGCGGCATGTGGAAGCCCCAATGCCGGTGACAGCCGGCACGTCTGGCCAAGATGGCACTGCCGCCATTCCTTAGGTAAGGCACTTGGAGCTTTTTACTTTCCTCTGTTTTGTCTTCTGGCTTTGATTCCATCGCATCTCAAATTTTTCGTTGTTTAGTTCGGGTTTTTGTTGCTTTTCTTCTCCTGTCGAGAAGTTGCTTTCACGGCAATTGAGATGCAAGTCTCAGAGAGATTGAAACGTGGTATCTCCCTTAGTCGCCATCTTGGAACTCCCCTATTCCAACTTTCTTATGCAGCATATCACCTGCTCTTCCACGTAGAATAGATCTGAAAAGGGGTCTGTGTCCAAAAATTTCATATGGGACCTTAACTTCAGGTAGGCCATGTCCTCTGCACCTGAAGTGACTCTAAACTCATAGTCTAGAGGAGTAGCTTCTGGACAACAATGTTGGATTCACACTCAGAACACAAGCTGGTTAGAGGTAGGTCTCAGGGTGGTGGTGAGAAAGCTGCTATCTAACGTTTTGTTTCTCAGTTGTACACTATCAACATGCTCAGTTCCACTAAGCACTGCTGGCTAGTCCTTCGGAATGACGACACTGGTTGGCACGGCCACTGGCCTGTGAATGCCCATTTCCCTCACATGTTGCTAAATCTTCCAGCTCACTAGTTTGCTCTTCGGCTGTGTTAACTCTATGACTCAGCACTTCCATACAGTAATTTAGTTTAACATTATTTATCAGATCAAATATTCCAAGTTCTTTATTCATAACTACTAGACTACTTCATGTTTCTAATATTCTCTTATCTTTGTAAGTACATAGAATATTTTTATTTTAAAGCCTTGCTCTATGTGTTCCATTCATTATATATCCTCTTTTATACATGTTCTATGTGTGTCTTTCCTTCCTATGGTGTATTATCCCTAGATGTGTCATGATTTCCATGTGAAACCTTGTATTTTCTTATTCCTCTGGACCAGGCACATGTTGGTCAGAAGTGTCTCCCTGGGAGTTGGTGTGATCTCTTAGGCACTAGACTAAAACTCAGGATAGAGACTCTCTAGCAGATCAATTATTTAATAACCTTTTAACTACCCTTCTTTTACAAATACAAGGAAGTCTTGGTGTCTATTTCTAGGAACTACGGATTGATTATAAATATCATAGTAGTTAATATAATGTATGTTGTGGCTGAAAAGACTTGCAAAATAAATGAAAACTAGATAGGGGACTACATAATGAATCTTGGGAAATCAAGTGAACTCATTTCTTCTTACTTTCTTTGATGACTTCTGCTTTGATATTGGCTTAAAATGAATATATTCTACAAATGCTAACATAAGTTACTAGAATGTAGCAAAAATTATTAACTTGATTTTATTATAAAAAAGACCTATCTTAGATATAAAATTTATTCACATATCTTCCTAAAGAGTTCCCAGAGTCATTCCTAAATTTTAGGACAAGCCAGAAAAACATTTTTTCCTAGTTAACAATAGAAAAGACTCCAAGTTTTCCTAGTGGGTAAAAAAAAAAAAAATCAAACCCTATTAGCTGAAACAAAATGTATGAGCTACAATAAACTATGAAAATTGGTTACCTGCCATGATATGGCTTTCATAGAAGGAGGAAATGGAAGGGCAGTTAGGCAATTATGAATATTAGACATCAAACTAGGGCAACTGTAGTACTCAATTTCCTGTCCAGTAAAGCAACAGTAATATTTGATCCATATATACCCCCATATCAAGGGTAAAATAGCCACTTTAAAAGGGAGCAAATTTCATGGGACATTACAGCCTAATGGTTAAGGACACGGACAATCTTATAAGTGAGCTAAAGTTTCAGAGCTGACACTTCACAGCTATATGGGCTTGAACAAGTGGTTTCACCACTCTCTGTTTTTATTTTCTCATCTATAAAACAGAATATACAATTGCACATACCCCTATAGGGATGCTGTGGGAATTCAAGCAGAAAGTTTATGTAAAATACATGGCAAATTATTACCATCCTCAAAATATCGGTGATGATTATCCTGAGTGAACAAAAATTTCCAATGAGATGTATAGAGTTTTTTTAATACAGTGGGTTCGGGCAGCTCAAAGAAACATTTTCTTTCCTTTAAGCAATTGAGTAAGCATTTTAACTCAGAGTCAGTAGATAGAATGCAATTCTAGGTCGATTTAGAGCTCTGAGCAGAGAAGTGATGTGGTCAAAGTGAGCCCACACAAATAGGCAGAAAATAGTTCAAAAAGCAAAATCTCAACCACTATTATCTGGAAAAACAGTTGATACCATAAGCCAGGAAGCACCTTCGGAATGTTTATTTTTTAAATATAGCTTGAGATAGCACTTAACCTAGAATTTATTCTTAAATCTCAAAACTGTGGCACTGCAGAGAGAAGATAATTTATATGTTTTACAATAGGATATAACTTCTGGTAATGGAAATTCAACATAAACTTATGTAAATCACAATTGTATAGATCCAGAATAATAATCAAAGGATGCTGAGGCTGGACCAAAGCAGGAATTGATTTGGCTAAGAGTTCCATGCATATTTTAAAATAATGATTAGTTTATTAAATTAATAATTGTGATATTGTGACATAAGAAATACATATATTGGTCTTTGTCTCCACTTCCTGTCCAAACTCCTGGAACCTTGTAATTTCCTAAGTGACGAGAGTATTTTTTTTTTTTGGTGGTATTTTGACTTCAGTTCCTGAAATAGTCCCATAACCATAAAGATGTAAAGACCATCTTTTGTCTTTTGCTATTCATAACAAGCCTCTTTCAAACAAATCTAATTTTATGGTAGTAAGGTGGCCTGAAAAGCCCCAAAAGATGGAAGACTGGTTGCCAGGGAGACCAACCATGTGATTGGAGGTTTGGAATGTTGAGCCCCACTCCCCAGTCTCCAGGAGGGGCAGAGGAGCTAGAGATTGACTTAATTACCAGTGACCAATGATTTGCCAATCATTCCTGTGTAAGAGACTCCTTAAAACCCCAAAAGGATGGAGTCAGGGGAACTTCGGGGCTGCAGAAGACATCAAGGTGCTGGGAGGGGGGTGCACTAGAGAGGGCAAGGAAGCCGAAGCCGGCGCCTCTTCCACCAAACCTTGCCACATGCGTCTCTTCCATGTGGCTATTCATGTATTCATGAGTAGAATCCTTCATAATAAACCAGTAAACACAAGTAACTATTTCCTTGAGTGTTGTGAGCCATTCTATCAAATGATCAAACTGAGCCATTCTATCAAATGATCAAACCCAAGGAGAAGGTTATGGGAGCCCCCAGTCAGCCAGAAGTCAGAAGGGAGGCAGAGACTCAAGGTGGCACTTGAAGTAGAGGTAGTCATGTGGTAACTTGTGGGATCTGGTGCTAACTCCAGGTACATAGTGTTAGAATTGAACTGAATTGCAGAACCCCCAGTTGGTGTCCACAAAGGCCTGGAGAAAGCTTAGTATAGGAAACACACACACACACACACACACACACACACACACACACAATTTGGTGTCAAAAGTGTTCTGTGTGAGACTGAAGAGAAAAGCAGAGAGTTTTTCCCCTTGTTTAATAACAATAGTTGAGTGAGAAAGAGGGAAAAAAATTAATTGAGCCAATTGTGTGTGGAGGGGAATAGAAAGAATAATGACACCCCAAAATGTCCACATCATTAAGTCACGTTCTGAATTGTTTTCATTGGATGTGTTGTTCTGTTATTGGCTTTTTTAATTTTAGGCAATTATCATATGTGATGAGATTATTATGCATTTTTAAGAAATCTTTATTAAATTCCAAGAAAGAAAATGTGTTAAACTACAAATATTAATAAGCACAATTATCTAATTTTTAGAGGAAAAGTATTTAAAATACTGAAGCATAATGAATGTGGTATCTGTAATAACTTAATGTTAACCAATTTTAAATGCATTATGTTTCCATTATTTTCTTTCTATCCCGAGGTTAAAAATCATTATGACAGGCTCCAAGTCCTCTGCTTGGTACCTACTATCAGATATTTACCTCAAAATGCAAGCTGTTAAAGGTATCCTTTGTAGGTAAAGATAAAACTCAGAAAATATGACAAGTTATATTGTGTAAAAGTTTGTTCTAATAAAACATCCATAAGAATAGATTTTTCAGTGTTATATTCCCAAGGCAACATGAGAGAAACGGAATTCATTCTAACTTAAGGGAATGAAGATATTTTAACTGAGAAAAGTGGCTATGGAGTTGGACTTTTATCTCTAGTTATTATCAAGAGCTTCCGTAAGTGGAGAGAAAATTCTCTAGACCGAGAAAATATTCATTACGTGTAAGCTTCCTAACGAACCTTAGAAGAAGAAAG
Source organism: Glis glis (assembly GCA_004027185.1). Classification (NCBI taxonomy): domain Eukaryota; kingdom Metazoa; phylum Chordata; class Mammalia; order Rodentia; family Gliridae; genus Glis; species Glis glis. The sequence goes on from PVJS01002526.1 coordinate 67,907, forward strand.
AGGCAAGGGCATAGGACCCTCATTCTTGGTTTCAAGAGAACTTCTGCCATCCAGGACCAGAAAAATCCTGCACTTCAACTATGCGGAGAGGACATCTGCGTCAGTGGCAAAGTGCCCAGGCTCGGACCCAAGTCTGTCTGTCTCTGCTTTTCCTTATTGCTGAATGCCTCCTGGCTGTGTCCCTCTTGCTCTGTTTCTTCATCTGTATAATGAGAGTCATAATACCTACTCATAGAATGAACATCGAAAAGACAACACTGCCACTAATTTAGGATGGTGTATGATATATGCTAAGCACTCAGTAAGTGGTGGTTGTTGGTTGGTGCTATTAGTAATTATCAAAAGTCATATAGCATAGCAAAGTAGTGATGTGCTTGGGATCTAGAGCCAGACAACTTAGGTTCAAATCCTGTTTCCCACAAGTGCTAGATACGTGATCTTGGGAAATGTGTAGTCTTAAAACTCTATGCCCCAGTTTTCTTACCTTTAAAAGGAGGATAGTATTAATAAGTACCTCATAAGGTTTTGATGAGTAGTAAGTAACTTAATAAAGTATGTAGGACAGTTCTTGAACTATTGGGGATTAGTATATTTTAAATATTAATAAGGAATTTCAAGAATAAAATTTGACCCTTATCTATCAGCACATATAAAATTCAACTTAAAATGGATCAAAGACTTAAGTGTAAGACCCAAAACTATAAAAAAAAATACTAAAAACAGGGAAATAAGGAAACAGGTTCACAATGTTGGTCTGGGCAATGGTTTTCTGTATAAGACCCTGAAAAGCACAGACAAAAATAGATAAAAGGGATTATATCAAACTAAAAAGTTTCTGCACAGCAAAGGAAACAACAGTGAAGAAGCAATCTGCAGAATGGGAGAAAATAATTGCAAACTATACATGTAAAGGGGTTAATATCCAAAATATATAAGGAACTCAACTCGATAGCAAGGAAACAACCCAATTTAAAAATGGGCAAAAAGCCGGGCGTGGTGGTGAACACTTTTAATCCTAGTACTTGGGAGGCTGAGACAGGAGGATCGCAGGTTCAAGGACAGCCTCAGCAATTTAGTGAGGCTCTCAGCAACCTAGTGAGACCCTCTTTCCAAATAAGAAATAAAATCTGTCTGGGGGTGTAGCTCAGAGGTAGAATGTCTCTGGGTTCAATTCCCAGTACCACAAAAAAGGGCATAAAATTGGAATAGACATTTTTCTAAAGAAATACAGATGGCCAAAAGATATGTGGAGAAATACTTAACATCACCATTCATCAGGGAAATGCAAACCAAAATCACTCACTCCAGTAGGAATGTGTATTATCAAAAAAAAATTAATAAGTAATGGTGACAACATGGACACTGTTGGTGGGAATGTAAATTAGTATAGTCATTCTGGAAAACAGTATGGAAGTTCTTCAAAAAACCGAAAATAGAACTACTATATGATCCAATTATCTCACTACTGCATAAATATGCAAAGGGAATAAAATCAGTGTGTTCAGACATCTACACTCCCCTGTTTATGATAGCACTGTCCACAATAGCCAAGATATGGAATCAAAGTATCTATCAACAGATGAATGGATAAAGAAAATATATACCCAATGAAATACTATTCAGCTATAAAAAAGAAGAATATCCTGTCACTTGCAAAAACACAGATGAACCTGGAGGAGGTTATGTTAAGCGAAGTAAAGCAAGCACAGAAAGACATATACCACACAAGGTCTTTCATATGTGGAATCTAAAAATAATTGATCTCACAGACATAGAGAGTAGAAAGGTAATTACCAGAGGCTGGAGTGGTTTGGAAGTAGGGGCTTTGAGGAGATGTTGGGCCAAGAATATGTATTTATAGTTACAAGGAATAAGCTCAGGATATCTATTGTAGAGCATGGTGACTATAGTTAATAATAATATGCAGTATTCTTGAAAAATGCTGAGAGTGGTTGTTAAGTGCTTTAACCATGAAACTGGTAGCTACATGAGGCAATACATTTGTTAACTAGCTCGATTCAACCATTCTACAATGTACATGAGGTGTTCATCATATCCCACACAGCAAATACATACAATTTTATATGTCAATTTTCTTTAAATAGAAAAATGGAAAAAGAACTTCAAAGTTCTAAAAACAAACAAATGAGTAATCCAAATTAGAACCATCTTGCGCCACCCAAGGTCTACACTAGTAGGTCTGCTCTAATGAAATAGCTCCAACTACCAGTGCATTTAAGACTGTGCCTTATGCATAAACATCTTTGAAGAAGATACATAGGACCTAAAGCAAATAAAAAACTTTCCAAAGCCCAGGAGACTCGACCCTAACTTTACTCTGGCCCTACCCTAACTTTACTTCAGCTCCAAAGAGCAAATATAATTTTGGAGATGTTCTGACACCCTTCCTTCTCAACTCATGTCTCCATATAATAATTACCCCCTTAATCTCCTTCCACATAAGAGTGGACTTTTAAACTGCCGGAACTCATTCCTGAAACAAGGCCAAAGACATTAATTCACATGCAATCTTTTTCTGGTTTTAACACTCCTCTTTCTATTTCAATTACAGAAACTTTGATACAGAAAGGAAAAATCCAAAGGTGAAAAATGGAAGGGGATAGAATCTTTTAAGATGGACCTTATACATCTTTTTGTAGAAAGCATCCCACAATGCCCCAGGATAACAGAGGTGCTGTCCTTGGCAACAACATAATATTTGGAAAAAAATTCAGTAGTAGGTAATTCTATTGGTTCGTGTGTGTGCGCATGTATGTGTCAACTTGGGATTGAACCCAGGGGCATTCTACCTCTGAGCTACACTCCCAACTTATTTCATTTTTTATCTTGAAACAGGGTCTCTAAGTTGCTGAGGCTGGCCTCGAACCTGCGATCCTCCTGTCTCAGCTTCCAGGTACCAGGATTATAGTCGTCTACCACCACACCTGACTAATGCTTTTGTTTTATAATCATGTATAGTACAGAGTAGTTTATTCTGTAGTAACAAATAAATCCAAATTTCGTTGACTTAACACAGTAAATGTTTCCTTCTAACTCAAATCAAAATCTAGTAAAAGCTGGCTGGCTCTCTTCGTAGCTCACTTCCAGAGGACTCGGGGATCCAGGTACTTCTTACCATGTGAGTTCATCACAGCATGATCAGCCACATGGACTGTAAAAAGAGAGCTGGGTTTTTGTTGTTGTTGTTGTTGTTGTGTGTGTGTGTGTGTGTGTGTGTGTGTGCGTGTTACTGGAGATTAAACCCAGGAGCATTCTACCTCCAAGCTACATCCTCAGCCCAATATTATTTTTTATTTTTAAACAAGGTCTCACTAGGTGGCTGAGAGTCTCACTACTTGCTGAGGCTATCCTCGAACCTGTGATCCTCCTGTCTCAGCCTCCCAAGTACTGGGATTACAGGTGTGCACCACCATGCCCACGAGAGCTGTGTTTTAAGGCCAAGTCTAGAAATCCCTCCTGACAATACTCCATTGGCCACGTGGTCCTAATCCAACAATGCAAAGGAAGCTGAGAATCGTAGTTTCCCAGGTGTCCCAAAACCAGAGGTAACGTTACTGAACACCTGACCAGTCTTGGCAGTGTTTTGCTCACTCTGCTCTCAGTTCCTTGTGAACACTGACTGTTTTATCAATTTTACCACTATATCGCCAACAATAATCATGGGGGGGCAATAAATAATGCTGAATAAATGAATGAAAAAGATCATCCCTTCTTGTGTCTGATAACCCACTCTCTGAGCTATGCCTTACTAAAATCCCCAGAAATGTGTTTATTCGTATTTTCCTTGAATAGAAGAGTTAACTCCTTTCCTTTCCAGTTGCAGCCTCCTCAGCCTCTCAGGCTGAGACCAGAACCATCTCCCGTGGCTAGTCTATGAATCAGGGCTGTAGCAGTTGGTGAAGTCAAGTCAGAAACACAGCAACCACCAGCTGCTATGGGGCTGAGAGACGCGTCCGCAGTGTGTGAGAACCTGGGCTAGGCCAAAGAGTGAAGGGTTTTCAAGCGTCATCTGGGATACAGCATTCTCGTTGGTAAGTAGTAGAGGCCATAGAATCTGGAATCATTCTGACATCAAAACAATAATCAGAAAGGCTACAAGGCATCCACTAGGTTGAGAATGTGACCTAGTCAAAATAGCTTCCCTTACTAGTGGCTATTGATCTCTTAGGGTAAAACCCCTGTGTACTCCATTTAGTTAATCTCCAATCCAGAACAGAATCACTTCTGAAATGCTTTGGCAGAGTCACACACTTCCTTGTTTAGCAGGGCTTTTTTTTTTTTCTTTTTCTTACTAGTCATCAAAAAAGGACATGAATTATCCCCTACTACTGTCTTCAACTCTAACTCACTACTTCCCATTACATATTTACCATGAGTCCAAATAGTGATATAAAACAAAGCCTAGGCTGTAGTCTCTGTCCCCAAGTGTCAGCTGATCATGGGGAGGCGGTACTGGATAATATAAATAACTAGGTCATAAGCCAAATACACATAAGTAACTGCACATACCAGTGAGGGCGAGTCCCTTAGTCTTTCTGAACCTCAATGTCCTAGTCAACAAAATGAAAATATTGAATCAGATGATTTCTCAGGTCCCTTCTCAGTCTAAGAATCTAGGATACTTTATTCTGTGCCTGATAAAATTGTGATTCAGTATTTCAGAGTCCTGTTTGGTACAACATGATCCAAAAAGCTTACCAATGAGCAAATGAGAAGAATTTCTACTAAGGATAATGGAGTCTGTGCCTGTTAATTTGGTGACTTATCTTTTTAACCTATCCTTGAAAGGTTAGGTCCTTCTTAAAAAAACAAATAACTCTCTTCTCCATGACTCAGAACCTCTGAACACACAAAGCGTTAAGTGGGTCCCACGGGTAGGATGTCACTTGATGTTCTGTTTATGACTGTCCTGAGCTCCAACCAGATGACTCAGTGGCTGGTTAAGACGACCTCACATACGTAGGAGGTTTTATCTTCCATCCTGTAAGTGTTTATAAATGTGAGTTGTTTTTATTCTTTTCAAATAGGATTGACCTTTAGAGTCAAGCAGACCTGGGTTTGAATCCCAAACATACAGCTTTCCAGCTATGTGACCTCTCTTGAGCAAGGGATTTTAGAATGTGTATGTAGCTAATGCAGACTGGGTACAAATTTTCTAGGATAATATATGTAGGGCATCTCCAAAATGGTAGGCACTCAAAGAATAGCAGTTGGGTTTATTTGTTTGGGACTGTCATTTTAAAAGAAAGAACCCTGTGGGTTGTGACAGATATCAAGGGGATTTGTTTAGTGAGAGGAGAGAACGTAACCGAAGTCTTAAATATTTGAATCCACAGAGAAGGAAGAATGAAGAAAGAAAGGCAGGCAAGTGGAAGGAAGAGTGATGCATTGTTGGAAAATAGGAAAAGGGGCAACCCTGGCACAGGTAAAGCTCCGTGTGGGGCAGGGGCAGGGCAAGCAGTGTCTCTCTCTATGCCAGGCACTTTGCATCCTAACTCATGTATACCTCACAACAGTTGCATGAGGAAAAGTATCATTAGCTTTATTTGCATGAAATAAAATTAAAGTTTGGAGATCAAATAAATTGGCTGGGTCTAAGGCTATTTAACTGATATATGGCAAAGATTTTGGAAGTACATCCACCTGATTCTTTCCTTTTTTTATCATCAACCCCCCCCAAAGATCTTCCTTAAATGATCTTATTAGACAATATTGCATGTACTTTACTCTGATCCAAGTTTTGGAGGGATGCTAGAGAGTGTTTTATTATAGGATCTAGCCCTGTAAATTTTATTAGTTTATAACTTGCCCAAGATGATGTGACTACTTAAGGTCAGGGAGTTTTCTGGCTTGGTATTCAGATGTCTTTTGCTAAGCAGAGGGTAAATGTTTATAATCGTGAGCAAAGGGTAAATATTTATAATGGTGAAGATTTTGCCACATTATCAATGACTTGATCACAATATTTCTTTAAATAGTAAATTATCCCAACCCCCACAAATAATCAATTTCACAATGATATGCACGTTTCCATTTTAGAGAATATAGTGATCACCTAATAATGAGTTTGTTTTTTAAAAAATTTCAATTATATGCAAAGTTGCAAAAACAAATCTGTTTTACCAAAAAGTCAGTTTACAGAGCAATCAGGTGATAAATGCAGTCCAAAAACTATTTTTAAATGCTTCCCAAAGTTGAAAGTGTGGGTATAGTTTTTTTTTGTTTTTTGTTTTTTGTTTGTTTGTTTGTTTGTTGCAGTACCGGGGATTGAACCCAGGGGCATTCTACCTCCGCGTGCTACACCCCCAGCCCTATTTTTTATACTTTATTTTGAAACCGGGTCTCACAAAGTTGCGGAGGCCTCACTAAGTAGCTGAGGCTGGCCGCGAACCCGGATCCTCCGGTCTCCGCCTCCCAAGTACTGGGATTACAAACGTGCACCACCATGGCCAGCAATAGTTTTTATTATTCAGAATAATAAATTGATTCTCTCAAATGCACAACTTGAAGTGAAATTTCCCTGAGCCTGCTGCTCCTCTGTTTTGCTTTCTGTACGCCTATTCCTGAGCAACACAACCTGATTATCAATGAAAACAATTTCCCTCACATTATTTGTAATCAAGGAAACTTATTTCCAAAGAACACCCTTTGCATTAATAGCTTTACCAAAGACCTAAACCAAAATCTCTTGTGATGCAGCTGAACATTCACTTGAATAAAGGGAGGCATTCACGCAGCTTTCGGGTCAAGAGTGTAGCTTCTCAGGGTCTACATTTTGCCCTTTGCTAACGTCCCACTCAGGATTTAGAGAACAAATTGCCAAAGACAAGCTTGAAATTTTCAGTATCAAAATCAAGAACAGGCATAGGATCTATGGATCTCTTCAAGAGCCTCTTTTCCTCAAATGGTTAAAAACAGCTATTGAGAACTTTCTAGAAACTGAACCTGGTGCTAGGAGCTCAAGGGCAACACAAGTAAGATGAAGGTGAAAAGCAGCCCGACACATAATCAGACATCTTCCCATGAATCCAAGGAGAAAGAAAGTGGCTGTGGAATGGAATGAGCATCATTATGCCTAAGAGTTCCCGGGTACACTTCCAAGTCACCTAAAGGGGCGTCTGTCTCCCTTTTCCACCTTCTGCGGAAATCTCTTTTGCCAAAATGCTTCTCTTAGATTGTGATCAGGTAGGAATGGGGATGTGTGGGGCAGAGCTCTGAATACATAAGCTAAGGCCGGACAGAAATGCCTCAAGAAAACTTGGAGGATCCAGAAGGGCAAAGAAGCTGCCATCCTTGAGGAGAAATAGAGGAAAGAAAGATAAAAAAAAACCAATATTGAGAATAATTACATACATAGGAATCAGACTGTCTTTGAGACGTTCTTCTCAATTGCCAAATCATGTTTCAGTGGTCACACTGTCATGCAGAGGACGAACTACGTGCACGTGGCCCTTCATGAGTTGCCCAGAAATTCAGCCCAAACCAGGAACAGTGCTCATCACAAGAGTCATCTTCGGTGGGGAGTACAGAGAGAGAGAGAGAGGACGAAAAGGAGAAAATTATTCTTGGAGGAGGAGGAACAACTTTTAAAAACTGGTCATTTTTAAATCCCTCTGCCCACACTTAATGAAAAATGTCTTCACCTGGAGACTTCTGGAATCTCTTTTATGGCTCTGGAACATTTATGACAAGGTTGTCTATATTTAATCTTTTTAATTTCTACTGAAGATATATTCAAATATCTTGTGGGGGGGGTAATGGGGATTGAACCCAGGGACATTCTACCTCCAGCCTACATCCCCCCTGCCAAGCCCTTTCTAAATTCTTTTTCATTGTTTTAAAACAGGGTCTTGCTATTGCTGAGGCTGGCCTCAAACCTGCAATTCTTTTGTCTCAGCCTCCCAAGTACTGGGATTACAGGTGTGTGCTGCCATACCCAGCTTCAAATATCTTTTTAAGGGTAAGGAAACCTATCTAGGATTGGAGAGAATTAGTGCCTATCCCAAAGTAACACAGATCCCAAGTGGAAGAGCCCTATAGCAGGGACTCCAAGAGCTAATCTTCCCACAGCATGGTGCTGGGCTTCATTGCCCTTCAGGTAACTTGCATAGGATACAGTTGTCCTCTTTGATATTAATCCAAGGATCATTTATTTCATTAGGTACAATAAACAATGGCTGAGTTATGCTGAAATAATAATAACCACTAATACTGAATAGATGCCCACTAAGTGCCAGGCATTATCACCTGTGCGTCTCATCTCCCTTCCAGCTGCGTGACTTCAGTAGAGTTACCTAATCTCTCTGTGCCTGTGTCTCCTTAAATACTACCTGATGTTTATAAAATTACTATTTCTGAGGATTAAAAGAGTTAACGCCCCCACTTAGCATGGCACCTATATTCTTCAGGTCTTTTTCTGGAGATACTGCTGCCGTCTGGCTTATCACACAGCTCTAGTGTTTGTAAAAATAAAGTGTTCCAGGTAAAACAATATGTGCAGGGAGGTGGATCACCCAACACAAGGCTATGTGCTGTAACCATGGAGATCCTTTTTATATTTGATATTTAAGAGATATGGTTTTTCAAAAGCCTTCCCAGGAGGTCTGCATCCTTGACTAATGGCAACAGTGGCTCCCTCCTCTTCATCCAATGAAATGCAGCAGGTTTAATTGAGTACCACCCTCCTCCCCCATCCTCCTATTTAGCTCTCAATGTTTCCAGCTTGGATTTGATTTTTTTTTCAGCTTTCTTTGACCTCATTCCACTGCTTCCTGCCACCAATAACCTATTCCAAAACTTACCTCCCCCTCTATATTGCTGCTAGTGATAGCTATACAACAGGCAAAGTCCAACCAGATCAAATCCTTCCTTAAATGATTCCAGTAGCTCCTCACAGTCCCCAGGACCATATCCCATTTCTTAGTTTGCTGCAGAAACTGTTTCTTACTCCCCTCTCCGGCATCAGTTCAAACCATTCTCGTAGTCTCCAGGACCCTGGCACAGAGATCTGTGTCCTTCTCCCTCTCCCCCACCTCATGTGCCGCTTTGTATGCCTGTACCTTGAACATACAGCAAGGTCTTCAAGCAATACAAGGGAAGAAGACTTCCCTGAAGCTCCCTGGACACATCACTGAGGTCCTTAAAATCGAATGTCTTCTCTTTGGTCAAGATTTAGTGTCAGCACATTGGTCATTCCAGGAAGACTCTGTTGACTACCTCCCCAGTTCTGTTGAATTTGGTGTCCTAAAAACGCCCACATTCTCATATGCTAATCTCAATCACCCCTATTGACATGTGACGTGCTTGAGGACATAAGCTGTGTTTTTCATCTCTGCAATTTCAGAGCATGCTTGACACAAACTAGGCACTAAAATCTTCTTTGTTGAATGAATCAATGAATGGATAGATGATTAGATGAATAGATAAATATGGACGGAACTCATTGAAACTTGTAAATTCACATAGAAATGTATAAACTAACCTTTAAGACCTTCCTCTAACAGGTAGGAAGCATAGCATTGTATTTTTGTGCTAAAAATGATTAAGTGAGAAACTTATTATCAAAACTTCTGTAAGCCTGTGTCTGTCACATGTCAATGATTATAATGGTAGAAGGATGTTAGTCCCAGATGCCCCACTACTAGAGAGAGACTGAGCAGCCCACAGCCTGTCTCTGTTGTTATATTAGAAAAGAACCTGGTGGAAAATTATTTTCCTATAAAATTTGAATATAAATATTTTCATTTAAAATAATTCCACTTAAAGGAACAAATGTGTGAATTGATGTTTTCATAATTTCATACTATTATGGACCTCTAATTTTTATTACCTTCCCCCACCTCCATGTTTTAAGCTCTGCACAATGCAGGGATAGATAGCATGCCAACGGTAGCATATGTGCTGCTAAATCCAACATATGGGAAGAGGTGAAAGAGGAACTTTAAAAATGATCGATTTATCATTTTTAGAAATTTTCAAGATATGAGCCCTGGCACCTCATTTTTGACACTCATGAAAAGCACGCCTACAAAGCTATATCTGTAAGTGCTAAGGGGACAAATCAAGGACTGAAAAAGGTGGGGTGCAGGATCCATTCAGGAGCTTAACCATTTTCAATTGTGGTGTCGTGTCTGTGGTGGGCAAACTCGGGCAAGGGAAGAGAGGAGGATGATGGACAAAGGTGGAAAGCTGGACCCTGACCATGGTAAAGCCATGCACACAAGACTTCCTTGCATGGTTCAAGACATTCTCACTGAGCACTACCACGTGAGTCCCAATGAGCCATTGGACAAGCTCCAAGCGTAATTCTCATTACCACCTCTCATAAAACACTGGCCTGGCTTCAGGAGCCCTTTCCTTCTTTCCACTGCCACAGTCTTTGAAATCTGAGGCCTTGTTTGCTAATACACAAAATATGTCAAGGATATTACTACTCCCCGTGTTAATTTAATTAAGGGTTTTAATGAAGCAGAAAATTAATCAAAAGGTTGTCAGGAGAATATGTCAAAATCAGTCTTTACTAATTTCAACACACTGTTCTACGAGCCTTCAGCTGTTTCTGGCAGCTTCCTTTATGGAAATACTGAAACAGACTGGATGGAATAAAAACAGAAGCCTTCCGAAAAGGACAAAGGGAAGTCCATTTTCTTTGTCTGTAAAATGGTTTTACAAAATTTATTTCTTTTCAGGCTAAGAGTGAGGAATAAGCCATGGTGTTTTAAAGAACTGGTAGATAATCATTTCTAGTAAATATAAGTCATGCTAGTTACTTTCTTTTTCCCCCAGAAATCCATTTATTTATTTATTTATTTATTTATTGCGGTACCAGGGATTGAACCCAGGGGCGTTCTACCTCCGAGCTACACCCCCGGCCCTATTTTTATCCTTTATTTTGAAACCGGGTCTCACGAAGTTGCAGAGGGCCTCGCTAAGTAGCTGAGGCTGGCTGCGAACCCGGATCCTCCAGTCTCAGCCTCCCAAGTACTGGGATTACAAGCGTGCACCACTACGCCCAGCTCCAGAAATCCTTTTAAGATACCTACTCTTTTAATATACCACTTTCTACATCTTTGCCATACCCCCACTTGTTAAGGAGAACTATTTTACTGTGGACTTTGTTTCCTCCTCTTAATCAAAGGGTAATTGTCTTAATAATCTGTACAATCCCCATTTCAAAGCTAAATATATGTTTTCATTTTTTAACAAACAAAAGTACAACTCATGCTTTCTATAGTATAGTTCTACAAATGTTGACAAACATACACAGCCATGTAACCACCACAACAAGAAAGATATAAAATAGTTCTATCATGTCAAAAAATTCCCCCCATCTCTTTGCAGTTAACCCCTATACCCACCCTGTCAGGAAGTGGCACTGGTGTTTTCTGTCTGTTTTTGCTTTTTAAAAAAAATGTCACATAAGCCAGGCATGGGGATACACGCCTGTAATCCCAGTACTTGGGAGGCGGAGACCGGAGGATCCAGGTTCGCGGCCAGCCTCAGCTACTTAGTGAGGCCCTCCGCAACTTAGTGAGACCCTGTTTCAAAATAAAGAATAAAAAATAGGGCTGGAGGTGTAGCTCAGAGGTAGAATTCCCCTGGGTTCAATCGCCAGTACCACAAAAAAAAAATGTCATGTAAATTGAATAATACAATATGTAGACTGTTGAACCTGACATCTTTCACTGAGCATAATCTTTGAGGGTCACTCATGTAGTTCCTTCGTTTTTATTACTGGATAGTATATTCCATGGACACACTACAATCCATTTATCCTTTTTCCAGCTGAGAGACATTTAGGTTCTTTCCAGTTGGAGGCAATTACAAATAAAGGGGTGTTTTTGTATGAATATAGGTTTCATTCCACTTGACCAAGTACCTGGGATGTATGACAAGCATAAGTTTAACTTCATAAAAAATTGCAGAACTCTTTTCTGACGTGGTTGTACCTTTTCTTGCAATCCCAACAATGGACTTTCACCAGTACTTGAAATTTTTAGTTTTCTTTTTAAAATTTTATCCATTCCAGAGTGGTATCTCCTTGTGGTTTTCATTTATATTTCCCTGGTCATTAATGATATTAAGTTTTTATATTCCTATATCAATATACTTTTTGTGGTTGGTTTCTTTTGTCAGACTGCTATAACGAAATGTCACAGACTAGGAAGCATATAAACACCACAAATATATTTCTCACAATTCTGGAATCTGGAAAGTCCAAGATTAAGGAGCCAGCAGATTCTTTGTCTGGTCAGGGCCCCCTTCCTGGCTCTTGGATGGTCTTTTTCTCACTGTAATGTCACATAAGAGGGGCAAAGGTGTCTCTGGCGTGTCTCAGAAGGGCGCTAATCCCATTTGTGAGAGTTCCACCCTCATAACCCAACCACCTTTCAAAGGTTTCACTTCCAGTAACATCATGTTGGGCATTAGGATTCAAAACATGAATTTGTGAGGGATTCAAACAGTCTACAGAACAATGTCTGTTCAGATCATGTCATCTGCAAAATGAGAGTGTCTTAATCTTCCTGCTCAGTCTCCATGCATTATTTCTTTCTCTCGTTCTACTTCTATAAGACCTCCAGTACCATGTGGAATAGGAACAGCGAGAGCAAATATTCGTATTTTTCTTGATCATAGGGTAAAAAGCACTCAGACATTCCACATTAAATATATCATTACATTTGAGCTTTTTGTAGATGTTATAGATCAGGTTAAGGAAGTTTCATTCTATTCCTACTTTAGCTGAGTGTTTCTTTCAGAAATGGATGTTGAATTCTTTTAAATGATTTTTCTGCATCTCTGGAGATTGTCATATGAATTTTTCTTTATCTGTTGATATGAATTACATTGATTGATATTGGAATATGAAATCAGTGTTACATTCCTGAGGTAAACTTCTCCTAGTCATGAAGTTAGCTTTTCTATGTGTTGCCAAGTCCATTTTGTTAAGAATTTTCCATGTGCTTGTGTTTCTGAGAGATTAGTTTTCTTATAATATCTTTGCCTGGCTTTGGTATCATGGTAATGATGACCTCGTAGAATGTGTTGGAAAGTGTTCCCAAGTCTTCATTTTTTTAGGATATTTTATGTAGACTTTTTGCTTCACTATTTGGTCAAATTTACCCATGAAACCAACTGCACCTGAATTTTCTTTCTGGAGTAGTTTTAACAACAAATTCAAACTGTATGTATGCTAGATAGAGGAATGGTCACATTATCTAATTCTTCTTGAATGAGATTTTGTAGTTAGTCATTCAAGGAATTTGATAGTTTCATCTAAGTTATTGAATTTTTAGGGCTAAAGTTAATAGCAATTCTTAATTATTCCTTTAATGTTCATAGTATCTGTAGTGATATCCTCTTTCTCAATCCCAGCGTTGGTAATTTGCATTTTCTATTTTTCCTGATCTGTTTAACCAGAGTTTATCAATGTTATTGATCTCAAAGAAGCACCGTTCAGCTTTGTCTGGTTTTCTCTATTTTTTAATTCAATTTTATTGATTTCTGGTCTTACCTTAGTTTTCTTTCTTCTACTCATGTAAAGTTTAATTTGCTCTTTGATTTGTAGTATCTTAATAAGGAAGTTAAGGTCACTGATTTGAAACCTTGTTTTCTTTTTTTTTTTTGGTCCTGGAATCGGATTGAACCCAGGGGCATTCTACCTCCAAACTACACCCCCAGCCCTATTTTTTTTTATCTTTATTTTGAAACAGGGTCTCACTAAGTTGTGGAGGGCCTCACTAAGTAGCTGAGGCCAGCTGCGAACCAGGATCCTCTGGTCTCAGCCTCCCAAGTACTGGGATTACAAGCGTGCACCACCATGCCTCGCTTTGAAACCTTGTTTTCTAACATAGGTCTTTAGCACTGTAAATGTCCCTAAGCATTGTTTCATCTGAATTCTGCAAGTTTTAAAATGTTGGAAATTATTTCTATTCAGTTGAAAATAGCTCTAACTTTGCTTGTAGATTACTTGGAAGTGTGCTGTTTGTCTTTAAAATATGTGAGGATTTTCCAGATATTATTGTGTATCTGATTTCTAAATTACATGTGGTCAGAGAACATACTTCATATGACTTAAATATTTTTAAATTTATTGAGACTTCGTTTACAGTCCATAATATGTTCTGTTGTGGAAGATGTTCTATATATATTTGAAAATAAATGTATATTCTTTACTTGTTGGGTGTAGTATTTAGTAAGTATCAATATGATGAAGCTGCTGATAGTATTGATAATGTTTTCTATAAGGGGTTACTGATTTGCAGATATCAGTTATTGAGAAGGTTATTAATGTCCCCTCTGTACTTGTGAATTTTATTACTTCTTCTTACAGTTCTGCCAGGTTTTGATTCATGTATTTATTTTGAAGCTTTATTAATGGTTGCTATATGTTTAACATATTTATGTCCTCTTGACAAATTAATCTCTTTATGTTTATGAAATGAAGCTCTTTGTCCCTGATCATGGTATATCTACTTCTGTCTTTATTATTTTAATCCATTTGTGTCTTTATATTTATACTACAGGTCTTGTAGACAGTATGTAATTAGGTCTTTCCCTTTATGCACTCTGAAATATTTGTCTTTTATTTGGAGTGTTTACTTCACCTAAAATTATGTGATTAATGATATGATTGTATTTTAATCTACAGTCTTGAGATTTGCTTCCCATTTAACCCACTGATTTTTTTTCTCTCTTTGGTCTTTTTCTATTTTTAATGATTCCATTTTTTCTCCTTTTTGACGTATGAGCTATAACTCTTTGGTAGTTATATTAGTATTTGATTATACAAATTTAACTTATCATAATGTGCCTTCAAATAAAATTATTCCATTTCACATATAGTATTAGAATCTTACAATAGCATACTTCCATTCATCTTAAATTTTTGATTTTGTAAATGTGTCATATATTTTACTTTTACATTTGTTATAAAACCCACAGCATACTGTATTGACATTTTTTCAAATGGTAAATTATATTTAGGAGTAATTTCAAATAGAAGCAAATATTTTTCATTTACCCACACATAAAACATTTGTGGGGCTCTACATTATGTTATATAAATCAAGATGTTTATTGATATTATTTTCTTTCTGCCTGAAATATTTTCGTTAATATTTATTGTATTACAGGACAGCTACTGATGAATTCATTTCTCTTATATGTCGGATGAGGTCTTTATTTTTATTCTCTTTTTTGTTATTTTTAAATCTATTTTAAATAATACATAAAAACATGAATATTGTACATATTTATAGGGCATGATGTGATATTTCAATGCACTGTGTAATAATTAAATCAGGTAAACATATCTTTCTCCTTCAACATCTGCCATTTTTCTTCTAGCTTTTAAAAATATATAGTACATTATTCTTTCTTGAAAGATATTTCTACAGGGTAAGAATTCTAGGTCAATAGTTGTTTCCTTTGAATACTTAATGACGCTGTTCCACTGCCTTCATGCCTGTGTGTTTCCATTGCGAAGTCTGCTGTCATTCTTTCAGTTGTTCTTTTATATATACTGTGTCTTTTTATGGCTGCTTTAAGATTTTTCTTTTTATCATTGGTTTTAATTTGATTATAATATGTCCTGGTATGGTTTTGCTTGAGGTTCGTTAAGATTTTTAGATCTTAAGCTGGGAGTGGTGGCGCACGCTTGTAATCCTAGTACTTGGGAGGCTGAGACCAGAGGATCCAGGCTCGCAGCCAGCCTCAGCTACTTAGTGAGGCCTTCTGCAACTTAGTGAGACCCTGTTTCAAAATAAAGAATAAAAACTAGGGCTGGGGATGTAGCTCGGAGGTAGAATGCC
>PVJS01002527.1:0-55219 GCA_004027185.1 Glis glis
GCAAAAAAAAAAAAAAAAAAGAAAATTATACACCATGAACACATTGGTTTCATCCCAGGGATACAAGGTTGGTTCAACATATGCAAATCAATATAGGTTATTCACCACATAAATAGAACTAAGGACAAAAATCACATGATCATCTCAATAGACACTGAAAAAACATTTGACAAAATCCAACACCCATTCATGTTAAAAACACTGCAGAAAATTGGAATAGAAGGAACTTGCCTCAATATCATCAAGGCAATATATAATAGACCCAAAGTCAACATCTTATTGAATGGGGAAAAACTGTGGGAATTCCCTTTAAAATCAGGAACAAGGATGCCCACTATCACCACTCCTTTTCAATATAGCCCTCGAGACTCTTGCCAGAGCATTAAGACAAGAGAAGGAAACCAAAGGAATTCAAATAGAAAAAGAAGAACTGAAATTACCTCTATATGCAGATGAGATGATCCAATATTTAGAAGACCGAAAAATCTCAATCAAAAGACTTCTAGAGCTGATTAACACCTTCAGCAAAGTAGCAGGATACGAAATAAACCTAAAAAAAATCAGTAGTTTTTCTATATGCCAACCATGAATCCACTAAAAAAGAAATCCAGAAAACAATTCCATTCACAATAACCCCAAAACCAACAAAATACCTAGGAATAAATCTAACCAAGGAGGTAAAAGACCTCTACAATAAAAATTATAAAACACTAGAGAAAGAAATTGAAGAATATCTTAGAAGATGAAAGATCTCCTCTGCTCCTGGATAGGCAGAATAAATATTGTCAAAATGGCCATTCTACCAAAAGTGATCTACAGAGTCAATGCAATCCCTATCAAAATACCAATGTCGCCGGGCATGGTGGTGCACGCTTGTAATCCCAGTACTTGGGAGGCTGACACAGGAGGATCGCAGGTTTGTGGCCAGCCTCAGCTGCTTAGTGAGGCCCTCAGCAACTTAGTGAGACCCTGTTTCAAAACAAAGAATAAAATAGGACTGGGGGGTGTAGCTCTGAGGTAGAATGCCCCTGGGTTCAATCCCCAGTACCAAAAAATATATATATACCATTTTCATTCTTCACAGACCTAGAAAAATCAGTCATAAATTTCATATGGAAAACAGAAAGCAATTCTCAGCAATAAGAACCATGTAGGAGGCATCACAATTCCTGACTTAAAATTATACTACAGAGCTATAATAATAAAAACAGCATGATATTGACACAAAAAATAGACACATAGACCAATGGAACAGAATAGAAGATACAGAAACAAATCCACACACTTATAGCTAATTGATTTTCGACTAAGGCACCAAATACATACGTTGGAGAAAATACAGCCTTTTCAACAAATGGTGTTGAGAAATGGTTATCCAGTTGTAGAAAAATGGAATTAAATCTTTACCTCTCACCCTGCACAGGAGTCAACTCAAGATGAATCAAAGACTTGGAAATTAGACCAGAGACTTTGAAGCTACTAGAGGAGGGTATAGTTTCAACACTCTAACATATAGGCACAGGTAGAAACTTCCTCAACAAGACCCCCAAAACTCAGGAAATTAAAACAAGAATTAAAAAATGGGATGGCATTAAGCTAAAAAGTTTCTGCTTATTAAAGGAAACCATCAAGAGTTTAAAGAGAAAGCCTATAGAATGGGAGATCTTTGCCAGCTATCCTTCTGATAGAAGACTAATAACTAGAATATACAAAGAACTTAAAAAGACTTTATGCTAAAAAAAATAATAACCCAATCAAGAAGTGGGCAATTGAACTAAATAAACAATTCACAAAAGAAGAGATGCAAATGGCCAATACATACATGAAAAAATGTTCAACATCATTAGTAATCAGGGAGATGTCAATCAAAACTACATTGAGATTCCATCTAACCTCAATCAAAATGGCAATCATCAAGAAGACAAAAAAAAATAAATGCTGGTGAGGATGTGGGGAAATTGGAACTATTCTACACTGTTGGTGGCATTGCAAATTATTTCAGCCACTGTGGAGATTCCTTAGAAAACTGGGAATGGATCCACTATATGATCCAGCTATACCATTCCTGGGTATCTTTCCAAAGGAACTGAAATCACATTATTACAGTAATATATGCATTTCCATGTTCATAGCAGCACAATTCACAATAGCCAAATTACAGAAACAACCTAGGTGTCCATCAGCAGATAAATGACTTACAAAGTTGTGGGATATACACAATGGAATTCTACTCAGCAATAAAGAAGAACAAAATTATGTCATTTGCAGGAAAATGGATGGACCTGTAGAACATTATGTTAAGTGAAATTAGCCAGTCACAGAAAGTGAAAGGTCATATGTTTTCTCTAATATGCAGAACCTAGGGAGTAATCGGGATACCTGAGGGACTTTAGATAATGGAGGAGAAATTTCAGTAGAGCCGGGGAGGTGGTCTAGGGGAAGGGGAGGAAGGAGAGTAAGGCTCAGTGTAGGAATCACTTCCATTGACATTGTGTACATATGTGAGAATATCAATGCCAGTCTCAATACCCTGTATGGGGAAGGGAGGGAGTCAGGGGAAAGCCCATCATGTGCTGTGTGCATGTATGTCACTATCACTATGATTTACATTATGATATGAGACTATAATGCACCAATAAAAGTATATAAATAAAAAATTTGGGGAAAAAACGTGTTTATATTGAACACGAAAAATAAATCAATCAATAAATGAATACCCATTCACTACAAACTGTAGACAACCTGGCCCTTAGGAGCAAAACGTCATCTGTGTTTATTGCCTTGAATCTGTCAGCACAAAACCACACTTTAAATGATTTCGCCTTTCTTTTTCCTTTCCTTCCTCCATGCATGGGGAGCAGTGGCGCATTTTCCATCTGAATTTGTTGTTTAGAATAGATATATGAGTATCCCAGTGTAAATTGAGAATGTGCCTCTTGTATATTAAAATTATAAAGTATGTCTCCTTTACATCCATAGGTATTTGTTTCCTGGTACAGATCCCCGCCCAAATCTCTCCTCTGCCCTGTGCCCCGCAAGAGTAGGAAATGCTCTGAATATTTGAAATACAATGGAGGCCTCATTATTTTCGATTACGCTTTTTGGAAGACGCAATCTTTTCACTCGGGATGAAATTTACAGAAGAGAATCTCAGAAAGGTTTCTAAATCGCTTTATAGCAGAGTGTAAGGGGTACACACCGTAAAGCACCTGGTATGTTCATTCTTTGGCGTAGTTAAATATTTATCATTTGGGGGAGCTAAGACAAATTCAAAGCCCTAGTCATCCTGTGCTCCCCCCACCCCATTCCCAGATTTCTTGACATGGATGTGACTAGGTGTAAATGACGCTTATGCAGAGAAAAAAGAAGACTGAGAAGGTTTTATTTTTCTACACACACACACACACACACACACACACACACACACACACACGCACGCACACTGGTATTCAAGACTGTGTCAAATTCTTGCCCCTTCCTGTCTTGCTGCAATACTCCCCCTGTGCAGGAACTGGGGCCAGCAACAGCTCAACATGAAGATCCCCACCCCCAAGCTGGAGAAAGAGGCGGGACACAAAGGCAACACCCGAGATCAAAAAGCGGCGGCGGGTCCCAGAGAGGGAGTGGGGCCAGGGCCATTCCCTGCTGACACTTGGCGGTGAACCTTGCAAAGGGCTGCGGCCGACACCACCGAACCGAGAGCCGCTGCAGCCTGCATCTCTAACGCCTTGGACGCGGGGGAGCTGGTCAGCTATTAAATCTGACGTGTGAAAACAAAGAACAAAGGGGAGTCGGAAGGCGCGAGTATATCAAAGGGAAGGAGCTGAAAATAATGCGGCCAAGAAATGCTTCAGCCCTCAAGGCGTTCGCAATTTGTGGTGCCGATGGATGCAGCCGCCGCCGCTGCAGCTGTGCCTCGGAATAGTGCCTTCTCTTTAACTGCCACTTTGATACCACCTCCTTTTGAAGTCCTTTTCCGTGTATTTGTAATTTACTTCTGCAGCCGACAGAACCCGCGGTGGCGGCGGTTTACCTTGTATTTGGGCTCTGCGGCGGCTGGGCCAAGCAAAAGGCAAGTCCGTCGCCGCCCTCTGCTGGTGGCACTGCGGAACTGCAGCTAGCCCAGCGGCGAAAAGAGCTGGTCAGTGAATTTTTATTAACGTTTAACCCATATCTGGGTGTTGTTTTGTTTTATTTTTTGTTTTGTTTTGTTTTGTTTTGTTTTGTTTTGTTTTGTTTTGTTTTGTTTTGTTTTGTTTTGTTTTGTTTTGTTTTGTTTTCCCGGTACTGAGGATTGAACTCAGGGACATTCTACCTCTGAGTTACATCCCTAGCCCTATTTTATTTTTTATTTTGAAACAGGGTCTCACTAAGTTGCTGAGGCTGGCCTCAATCCTGTGATCCTCCTGTCTCATCCTCCCAAGAACTGGGATTACACGTGTATGCCACCACGCCCAGCTAACTTTGTCATCCACCAGAATGGCCTGGAGGACTCATTAAAGCAAGATGTCTGAGCTCCACCCCCAGAGTTTCTGATTCACTAGGTCTAGAGTGGGGAGCGATAATTTGCATTTCTAGCAAGTTCTCAGAGGATGCTGGCAGAGGAGACTCCCAGAACCACTGCCTTGTAAGTAAGTCACTGGGCGAGGTAGGAGGGCATTTTACTAAACCAGCAGACCTTATTCTGTAGCAGGAAGGGCTCTGAGAGAAGAGTGAACTGAAAGCTGGGTACAGAGGTGCTTGCCTGTAATCCCAGTACTTGGGAGGCTGAGAGAGGAGGCTCACATGTTCAAGACCAGCCTCAGCAACTTAGGGAGACCCTCAGCATGTTAGCAAGACCCTGTTTCAAAGCAAAACAAGCAAACAAACAAAAAGGGCTGGGTGTAGCTCCGAGGTAGGATATCCCTGGGTTCAATCCCCAGTGCCAAAAAAAAAAAAGAAGGAAGGAAGAAAAGTAAACTGAAAAAGGTTGCTACATGCCAGGGTGTTGTGGGAGATGAAATCGTTTTTTCTCAGCCATTGCAAGGTTCACAGCTGAAGTCCCTATAATAAAGACAGATTGGTAAGAGAAAAACATACAAGTCTATTTAATGCGAGTTTACATGACATGGGAGCCTTCAGAGATGAAGAACCAAAGGACAGGGGAACCTTTGTATTTTCTCTAAGCATTGTTGAAGAATGAACAGCTGTGGGAAGGTGTGACTGGACACAAAGGTGTGCTCCAGTGGTGATAAACTGGAGCCTTGGAGGGCCTGTATGTCGAGAGTCTCCTCAACTCTCTGGGTCTTTGTCTCCTTTCCTCCAGGTGAAAGGAAGGTACCTTTAGAATAAGGATCCTAAACTGGGGGCGTGGTGGCACATGCTTGTAATCCCAGTACTTGGGAGGCAGAGACAGGAGGTTTGCAGGTTCATGGCCAGCCTCAGCTACTTAGTGAGGCCCTCTGCAACTTAGTGACACCCTATTTCCAAATAAAGAATAAAAAATAAGGCAGGGGGTATAGCTTGGAAGTAGAATGCCCCTGGGTTCAATCCCCAGTACCGCAAAAAAAAAAAAATAGAATAGAATAAGGATCCTATTGTTGGGGTGAGTCCTCAGCTCAGCAACTCAGGATCTGCAGGGTCCTTCAGCATGCACCAGTCAGAGACAGTCAGAGATTTATTTGGGGAAAAGGGAAGAAATACACATTTAAGGGAGAATTCTGGTCATCTCAAGAGGTAGAGATATCTTTTGGGGAGTACAGAGCTCTTTTCTTATAGGGGACTTTCGTGAGGAGTGGGCTAGAGGAGGTGTGTGAGGATAAGCTCAGTCCGGTAGCCCGAGGCAGTTTCTGGTGATCTGGTAGTCTGGTCAGCTTTAGGAAGGATGATCTCAGTCCGGTAGTCCCCAGGCAGTTCCTGGTGGTCTGGTCCACCTTAGGGTCCTCAGGCTGATTGGGGTCGTCATTAGCTGATTGATAGATAACCTGGTTTCTCAAAATTATAGGTTTCTCAAAATATTGTACCCGTCTTGTTATCAATGCACAGGGCAATTATAGTTTCTTTTAGTTTAACTCTAGGATCTACAGATTTCCCAGGAATTTGGGAGAGTCAGGTCTGGGAAAGAGAACTGGTTTATGGAGTAGAGGCTGAAGCACTTCACCTCCAGGTTCTTATATTGAAGTTATATTTTACTTTTCTTCCTGCCTATCTCCTTTCTATGTACTTATTGCTTTATCCTACCTCACTCTGCCCTGGGAAGGCCAGAAAACTCTTCCTAGGTTTTATGGCCTGTTTCAGGAAAGACGCTTGAGAGGAGACAGTGACCTTCCTGCTTCCGCTGTTTTCTCAAATGCCAAGGTGCCCTCTTGGGCATGTCCTGAACCCCATCAGTGTCATGCAAGGGAATAAATGTTGCTACCTGAGTGAGAACTCAGGTCTCAACCACCAGTTCAACCCTGACATAGCACTGATGTAAATAACTTCTATAACTGCCACCTAGGAGGAAAAACACACCTCCAAATGTTGCTGAGAGAGGCACGCTCACCACACAGTCCGTTCCCACCGCCTGCTGCTTGGACAGGCCCAGCAACGCCCACAGCTCCTCTGAATAGCTCAGCACAAGAGCAGAGCAGTGAAGCACGACCGGCCAAGAGCAGAGCAGTGAAGCACGACCGGCCAGCCACCTCTGGTGGTTGTAAGTTCTCTCCCTGTGGCCCAGAGTGCAGGAACCAGTGTGAAAAAGTCAGATCTTTGTAGTTGCTGCTTTTAACCATTCTGTGGCTTCTCAGTGCCCTGCAGACAGGCTCTTTGGTGGAGCTCTGCAGACTCCCCTCCCAACTTCCCATTTTTTCTCACTTTATGCCTTACCTCTCTGATTAGTTTCTCCTCTCTCCCTTTTGGCCTTTTGTATCTGTGTGTCTTCTACCTGGAATGCCTCCCTTCATGTGCTCAGCAATAGCTCTACCCCGCTTGTCTGAGTGACTACTTCTCATCCATCAGGTCTCCACTTGGAGGGGCCTTTGGAAAGCCTCTCTTCAGCATCCCTTCTCAGGCGGAGCAGGAGCTCATTCTAAAGTGTCCTGTGGGGGAGGAAGGATTTCTTTCTCCACCATCACAAGTTGCATAGCTGAGCCTTCTATACAAAAGACAGATTAATAAGAGAAAAGCAAAGCCAAGTGTGGTGGTGGCACACACATATAATCTTAGTACTCGGGAGGCTGAGACAAGAGGAACTTAGGTTCATGGTCAGCCTCGGCAACTTAGAGCAAGGCCCTCTGCAACTTAGCAAGACCCTATTTCAAAATAAAAAATAAAATTGGGATGTAGCTCAGAGGCAGAGTTCAATTCCCAGTACCACAAAAGAGAGAGAAAGAAGCACACAAAATTTTTTTAATGAAGACTCAAAGGAACAGGGAAATCTGAGTATTTTTATGGTCAGTTTTGTAGAAGTATAGAGGACCAAAGGGTATGACCTAAGTTGGAGGGGACTTAGCAAGGCTTGTTTACACAGATGCTTCTCTGTATCTCTGTGTCTTCAAAGATGGATGTTCCTTTCCTCTAGATACCAGGAGGACCACTTTGGTATGTGGATTTTATGAACCATTTTAAGGGAAAGTCAGTGAGGTTTTATGATCTATGTCAGAGGATAAGGGGTGAAGGAAATTCTTTCTAGAGGCTCCTTCTGTTGTTTCCTGGAGTGCCAAGGAGCCATGTTTTAGGATAGTATGTCTTGAACCCATCAGCTCGCACAGCACCACAGTAGGCCATGATCCTCAACACTTGATATAGTGGCCACAGGTTCATAGTGGTCCTCTGGGCTTCTCACAGGCAGACTGTCCTTTTCATCTGTGTCCCTTTATATTTAGTATAGTTCCCAGAACACAACAGGCCCTCAACACACAAGCTAGAAGAAATGGCCACAGGGACATGGAATGGAGAATTTCTATGTCACAAGTTGTTTCAATCAGTAGTCTCACTGCTGGACCCCAAATACCTGATGACTGCAACTTAGAGGAAGAAAGATTTACTTGCTCACAGTTCTTGAGGTCTTAGTCCATGTTAGGCTGGGTTGTGTCTATGGAGCTCAGGGTCTGGTGGCAGGAACCAGAAAGAGCCAGGAGAGGGGACAGACGAGGGACATATATATAGTCCCCAATGCCACACCACCTGCCTACTTTACCACCCAATAAATCATTAATCCATCAATGGATTTATCCACCTATGAGATTAGAAGCTTCATGATTCAATTATTTTTACCTCTGAACATTTTTGCATTGTCAATACATGAGCTCTTCCAGGGGAGAGTCTTATACCAAACCATAACACAAGTTCACATAGACTAAAAAGAACAAGAGTAGGTGTATTAGTCAGCTTTTTGTCCATGTGACCAAAACACCTGACATGAACAACTTAGAGGAGGAAAGTTTCCTTCTGTCTTGTGGTTTCATCAGTTTCAGTCCATGGTCAGCTGGCACCATTGCTCTAGGCCTGAGTTGAGGCAGCACTTCATGGCAGAAGGGCAGGGTGGAGGAAAGCTGCTCAGCTCATGGCAGCCAGAAAGCAGAGAGAGAGAGAGAGAGGAAGGAGCCAGGCACAAAGCACACACCATGACCTACTTCCTCAAACTAGGTCCCATCTCCTACAGTTTCCATCACCTCCCAATAGTCCATTCCAACCGTTAATCCATTAAAATTAATTAATCCATTGATGAAGTTAGAGCACTCATGATCCAGTCGCCTTCCCAAAGGCCCCACCTTTGAGCACGGTTGCTCTGAGGGCCACGCCCTCAACACTTGAGTCTTTGGAGGACAGATAATGGTGGGTGAGACCAAAGAGCATTTGAAGGCCTTGAAACATCACCATTCTCAAGCCCCAAGCCAGGCAAGAAACCCCACACTTCTGGAAGAGATAACCACAGGTATGTCATGCTGAGTCCTGGCATTTCTGGAACAAACTTTGAAGTGTCATGGTTGAGGGTGACTTTAAAAATTTCACAGAGGCACAGAAAGGTGGCATGGATTGTCTCTGGTCCAAAACTTCTTCACAAAGCAATAGTAAATTGCCCTCAGGACTTCAGGCTTATTATCTGATGATATTTCTACCACACGTTATAATCAGGACACTTGATACGCCCATGGATGAAAATAGTAAGAGGACCTCCCACAACAGTGCCAGCTATGGCTCCTGTGGAGTATGCGGCTACATCTCCCTTCAAAAAATAACATAGACTGCAGGGCATGGTGGCCCATGCCTATAATCCCAACTACTCTGGAGCCTGATGCAGGAGTAGCACAAGTTTGAGGCCGGCCTGAGAAATTTAGAGAGACCTCATCTCTAAATAAAAATTTTTAAAAAGGGTTGAGTGTTTAGCTCATTGGTAGAGCATTTATCTAGCATGCACAAGAGCCTGGTTTCATTCCCCAGTACTGCCAAAAAAAAATCCAAAAAACATAGGCCAACAGAACAGAAGAGAGAACCCAGAAAGAACAACTAATATGCAACAAAAATGTACCCCAAAAAAGTCTCTTCAGTAAATGTTGCTGGGAACACTGGCTATCCATGTGCAGAAGAATGAAACTAGACCCCTATGTCTCTCACCATATGCCATCAATCAACTCAGAATGGATCAAAGACATAAATGTCAGACTTGAAACTATGAAACTACTAGAAGAAAATATAGAAGAAACATTTCATCATAGGAAATAATTTTGGGGGTAAGACCCCAAAAGCACAAGCAATAAAAGCAAAAATTGGCAAATGGGATTCTGTCAAGCTAAACGCATCTGCACAGCAAAGGAAACAATGATGAGAGTGAAGAGACAATATAAAGAAGGAAAAAGAAAATTTGCAAGCTATTCATCTGACAAGGGATTAATACCCAGAATATGTACAAAATTCAAACAGTCAAACAAAAAAACCCTAAATAATCCATTTAAAAAGTGGGCAAATGATCTGAATAGACATGTCTCAAAGGAGAATAAACAAATGAGAAACAAATATATGAAAAAATGCTCAACATTACGAATCATCAAAAAAATGAAAATCAAAACCCTGATTAGATATCATCTCACCCCAGTAAGAATGGCTATTATCAAAAAGACAAAAATTACAAATGTGGAAAAAGGAATTCTTACATACTGCTGTGGGAATGTAAATTAGTACAGCCATTATGGAGAACCGAATGGAGTTTCCTCAAAAAACTAGAAATAAAATTACTGCATGATCCAACAATCCCACTATTTGGGTATATATCCATAGGAATTTAAACCAGTATGTCAAAGAGACATCTGCACCACATGTTTTTGAAGTATATTCACAATAGCCAATAGATAGACTCAACCTAGGTGTCCCCCAGTGAATGAAGAGATTAATAAGATGTGGTACATATACACATGGAAAAGTGTTCATCCATTAAAAAGTAATGAAATCAACCAGGCACACACCTGTAATCCTGGCTGACTTGAGAGACTGAGGCAGGAGGATCACAAGTTCAAACCCAGTCTGAGCAACTTGGTAAGGCCCTGTCTTAAAATAAATTTTTTTTAAATGGGCTGGGGATGTAGCTGTGGTAGAGAGCTTGCCTAGCATGCTCGAGGCCCTGGTATCTCCAGTACCACAAACAAGCAAACAAATAAAAAGGAATGAAATTCTGTCACTTGTGGAAACATGAATGGAACTGATGACATTATTTGAAATAAGCCAGGCACAGAAAGATGAATACTCCATAATCTCAGAGGTAGAAGCTAAAAATGTTGATTTCATAGAAGTAGAGAGTATAATGGTGGTCACTAGAGGTTAGGAAGAGTGGAAGGGAAGAAGGATAGAGGAAGACTGGATGACAGTTACCAAAATTCAGTTACATAGGAGTACTAAGTTCTACTGTTCCACAGCAAAAAGACAATAGCTCACAATTTATTACATATTTTATAAAGAACTAGAAGAAAGGGGTTCAAAGCTTCCCAACAGGAAGAAATAGTAAATATTTAAGGAGAGGTAAATGCTGATTACCGTGATTTGATCATTGCACATTGTTTATATGTATAGACATATGTATATACACTGTAGTACCCCATAAATAAGTACAATTAGCATGTGCCAATTAAAAAATAAACACAAGAAATAAAAATAACCTGCTGGCAGTTGCAAACAGTTCAGTTAACTGACAGCTTACAACTGTTTGTTAGAAACACTAGGCCTCACCTAGGCCTTCCTAGTTGAACTCATCCTGAGGCCCAGCCTCAGCACAGAAGATGGACTAGGACTTGGCCACTTCCACCCCATAGGGGATTGCTCCAATGGGCACCTGTCTCAAGTAGACTGAGGTAACCAAGTCTGTGTAACAGCCTGATGCTTTTCCTGCACATGGTTGCTTCTTATTCAGATCTTTCACAGGATTTACCCCTCATTAAACCTCTGACACTCCTCACTCCATCTTACCAGCTCTTTCATGAGGGATCTGACACAATCAGCCAAAGCCATGTGGCGTCTCCAGAGGCAGAGGCAACAGTAGGAACCACAGGGGACAGTGGCTCTGTTGCTAATATTGAGCACCACACCCAGACGTTGAACCAGCGATGTCTCTCTCACAGGACTCCAGGGCAGTCTTCCTTGGAGATAACAGGAGCCCTTAGGAGCAACTTCTGTGCCATCAAGGATCAGGTATCCTTGTTTTGAAAAACCTAATGGTCTGTAGCAATGTATAATGTGACTTTGCCTTCCTACCATGGAAGAATTTTTAAGACTCTTTCTTTGTATGTTCAGAGGATTCTTTTTTTCTTGGCACTGAAAATCAAACCCAGGTCCTCACACACACTAGGCAAGTGCTCTACCATTGAGCTGCATCCCAGCCCACATGAGGGGAATTTAGATAAATTAAGAGGAAATCAGGGGTTTCCAAAGGGAGATCACCATCGTTTCATTTATAAAGGCAAGCTCCCTTAGCTCTAAACTTCATGCTACAACTACAACCTGTCATATTAAAGCATATCTCTGATACCCATAGCATCCCCAGTGCATAAGGTGAAAAACAGCAGACTCCCCATCTCCAAACACAGCCCACTCCCAGGGATCCTTTTCTAACTCATTGCCAGCATCAGAGTTCATTTGATGAAATGTCCTCAAAAATGCCAGGCAAATCAAAGGACTATCTACTATTATAATTTCAAATGTTCTCAAACCTACTGGCTAAATTTCAAATTTTCTGACATTTTAAAACCTATTAGTTAAAAAACCTGGGATGAGATGAAATGATGAGTTGAAGAGATGAGATGAGATAGGTGGGGAAAAATAAAATGAAGAGGCTTATCTTGGAAGATGTCTCCCAAATATTTCTTCAACCTTGTCTACTTGCAAGCCATTTCCATGCCTGTGACACACGAGAGACACCAGATGTACCTCAAAACATATTTTCTCACAGTTCTAACCTCACGAGTACTAACCCCTTCAAGCATCTAAGGAGAGCAATTCATCTCAGTTGAAAGCAAGGAGTAGTCCATCTCATTGAAAGGAGCAACCCCTGGGTATTAACTAAAAACTCAGCCACACTTCATACTTTACAGATTTCCCTAGCTCCCCATTCATTGTCGCAAATTAATTTTGAATCCAACTTATTGAGGCAACGCAGATTCCAGATGCAAGCCACTCTTGAGAAGTGTCCCTACCTGCTCTTGGACTATTCTGATCATCTCCAAAAGACCAACCCAAGTCTGCCTTTAAAGCCCTGCATTTGATGAAGGGAATGGTTCAAATAATGCTATGGGCATGTACAAAATTATTAATACCAATCTCAGTAACGTACGGGAAAGGGGAAGGAGTGGGGTAGCATCCAGAGGGACACACACCACGCGCTGTGTGCAGGTATGTTCCTATCATTCTGGACCTCATTGTGATGTATAATTACAATGAACAAATTAAAGTATATTTAAAAAATAAATTAAAACAAAAAACCCTGTCTTGCCCAGCTTGGTGCACACACCTATAATCGCAGCTACTCAGGAGACTGAGGTAGGAGGATCCCAACTTCCAGGCCAGGCAAAGCAACTTACCAAGACCCTGTTTCAAAACAAAAGATAAAAAGGGCTGGGGGTATAGCTCAGTGGTAGAGCACCTCTGGGTTCTATTCCCAGCACCAAAAAAAAAAAAAAAAAGAACTCCTATCTTCCACCACTATCACCATGTGTTGTAACATCTGGCTCTCAAAGACACATTTCTTGGTAGAGTAGACTTAGGGTCATACAGTTGACTAGATAGTAACTCTTTATTTTATTTTTTGGTACTGGGAATTGAATCCAGGGGCATTCTACTTCCTAGCTATACCCCCTGTCCTATTTATTTATTTATTATTTATTTATTTTTGAAACAGAGTCCCACTAAGTTGCTGAGGGTCTTGCTGCAGTGCTGAGGCTGTCCTGAAACCTGTGATCCTCCTAGCTCAGCCTCCCAAGCACTGGAATTACAGGCGTACACCACCGTATCTGGTGATAACTCTATTTTAGCTGATACTGTCAAAGACAGTATTAAGAATTAAGTCCCTTTTCTTTACCCCCAGGCTTTCGTTGAACTCTGAAAAGCAGAGGGAGTTTAACAGGGCTCATCTACCACCTTTAATCAGGACCATACTTAAACCTTCCCGACAGAGAAGAATCTACATTTAAAAATAATTCTCAAGATGCCGTGTGAGTAAAAGAGGTCACTTCATTAATGATTTGGTGAGTGATGGACAGCGGTGCGTGTAAATGACATTGCCATTGGTTGTGCTGCCTGTAGCCATCCAGGCTGCACAAAACTGCAGCACACAGGCGTGGAATCTCATCCGGGACACATTATCAGGACATCAGAACATAATGGGACAGAAGTTAGACAGCACTTCCCAGTTTGATAAATGAATCAAATTGACTTTCCAAAGTCCTCCGGGAACAGGCATAAAACCTGACCAAGGCCACATCCTTCTCTGAGCAACTGCGACCCGCTCTCAGGGTATTTCCTGGGAATTCACAGCCAGCCAAGCCACTCACTGACCCAATTATGCCTGTCATGCTATTAACTCAACACTGGACACTCATTTCCAGGAAATCTGAGCTTGAATCACCGTCACTATAATAAGCATAAAAGAAGGCGGCGTAGGATTTCTCCTGAATAAAGTCTTATTGCGTAGTATAAGCGAGTTGTTTGCTAGGCATTGGCTGGGAATAATTCTTC
The DNA here is from genome assembly GCA_004027185.1 of Glis glis. Taxonomy (NCBI): domain Eukaryota; kingdom Metazoa; phylum Chordata; class Mammalia; order Rodentia; family Gliridae; genus Glis; species Glis glis. Next base: position 14,176 of record PVJS01002527.1, read on the forward strand.
CAGTCTTCATAACCTCACAAAAGACGTTAATGATCTGTTACCAACACTATTGGAAAAGAAGAGATTTGCACAGTGCTCCGGGGGCAAGTGATAAAACCAAACTGGAATCCCAGGTCTATCGTCTACTGTGTGTGCTTCTGTAGGAAAGTGGTTTAACCTCTTGAAAATTCAGTTTTCACATCTGTAAAACAAAGGTAATATCATCTACCTTACTAGAAGTTGCAAGAATTGAATGAAATTCAGCACAGCAATGGGATTAGGAGCTGCTTTCAGCTCCAGACTCCTGGTGTCCAGAATGTCTTCCTACCAGCTGTGTGATTTGGGGCCAGTTAGTTACCTTCTTTGTGCCTCGGTTTTCTCAAAAAATACACCTACTTAACAGTGTTTTTATGAGAATAAAACAAGTTGATGCAGGTAAAGTGCTGAGAGCAGGCCTGGCACTTTCTAAGAACTCGAAAAGGAGCTGAGAGGCGTGGTGCACGCCAGTAATTCCAGTACATGGGAAGCTGAAACAGGAGGATTGCAGATTTGAGGCCAGCTGCAGCAACTTAGCAAGACCCTCATCAACTTAGCAAGACCCTATTTCAAAATAAATAATAAAATAGGGGTTGGGGGTGTAGCTTGGAGGTAGAATGCCCCTGGGTTCAAATCCCAGTACCAAAAAAAAACTCTATAAGTGTTCTCTACTATTGTACATAAAGAACCACATACAATACATGTGGTAAACATGAACTTTGTCTCTCCGCTATTCTTTTAGCAGACTCCAGGGGAAATAATAGGTAACACTATTCAACCTGTTATTTGCCAGTCCTTCTCATAAATCAGGATTACAACAAAAGATTGTCCCCTTATCTCCATAGGCTTAGACATTTTGCCTCATTTCCCAGTGGAAACATTTCAGAGGTAGCTGACCCAAAGCACAACAAAAGTGACCCCTAAAGTCCTCCTAACAAAAAATACACATTCCTTCCACCTACCTGGCCCCAACCCATAGTTATACCCCTGCCTTGCTGAACCCTCGTGTGTTGCAAGTGCTCATGGCTCCATAATCCAGCAAGTATTCATGAAGCACCTGCCATATGTAAAACTACAAGAGAGACCCTGCTACTCAGGCCTCCAGGGCCTCGTAGCTATGGAGGAGAGGAGAAACAGAAGGCAGAGAGTGGCCGCCATGACAGAGGCACTAAATGCTCCATGAGAAATTGGATTCAGTAAGCAGGGTAGAAGAAACTTCAGGTAATACCAGCTGCTTGGGAGGAGGATGGCAAGTTCAACGTCAGCCTGGGCAGTTCAGCAAGAACCCATTTCAAAATAAAATAAAAAGCACACACACACACACACACACACACACACACACACACACACCATATATACATATATATATATATACATATATATATCTATCTCATTCATATATATATATCTCATTCATATATATTCATATATATATCCTCATTCATATATATATGAATATTCATATTCATATATTCATATTCATATATTCATGGTTACTTATATATATATTAGAGGATAAGCTTTTGAAGGGTGTTTGGGGAGGACATCAGACTATACATCAGGTGGGAGGCTAGTGAAGGCTGTTGAAAGGAAAGAGGTGGCATGAACAAAGGTGGGCCTTGAATGGTAAGTCTAACAACATTTGAAAACTAAATTTGAAAGAAGGGAGATGGGAGATGGTCACAATAGTATAGGTGAGCAGTATCAAGGGAATAGAGTGAGAGAATAAGAAAGACATGAATGTCAAATCCATTGATCTTGACCAATGGTTGGGTTTAGAGCAGGGTGCCATGCACATGCCTGTAATCCCAATACTTTGGAGGCTGAGACAAGAGGATCCAAGGTTCAAGACCAGCCCCAGCAACTTTGGGAGACTCTCGGCAACTTAGAAAAACCCTGTTTAAAATAAAAAGGGCTGGGTATATAGCTCGGAGGTAGAATATCCCTGGATTAAATCCCCAGTACCAAAAAGAAGAAAGAAAAAAATAAAAGAAAGGAAAAGAAAAAAGAAAAGAAAAGAAAGAAAGGAAGGAAGAAAAAAGGCTGGGGATGTAGCTCCATGGTAGAGGGCTTGCCCAGCATGCTAAGGCCCGAGGTTCTATTCCCGTCACCACATTCTCTCTCTCTCTCTCTCTCTCTCTCTCTCTCTCTCCAGGAAGGAAGTAGAATTTGGACTTCATCTTAATTGATGAGTAGAATTTTAGACAGCAGTAATGTGAATGGGGAATTCCAGAAGGAAGGAAGAGTGGGAGCAAACGTTTAGTTGCTGGAAAGTATATGGGACATACCAGGAAAGGAATGTCATCTCCCCGGGTGAGAAGCTAGAGTAAATCAAAAGTAAGTGTTGGGACTGGGGATGTAGCTCAGAGATATAATGTACACTTAGCACGTGCAAAACCTTAGGTTCAATCCCCAGCACCACCAACACACACACACACACACACACACACACACACACACACACACTATATATATATATATATATATTATTTATATGTATGAGGTTTGAGGATAAGCTTTTAAAGGGTGTTTGGGGAGAGCTGGGAGGACATCAGACCATACATCAGGTGGGAGGCCAGTGAAAGGAAAGAGGTGGCATGAACAAAGGTGGGCCTTGAATGGTAAGTCTAACATTTGAAAACTAAATTGAGAGAAGGGAGATGGGAGCTGGTCACAATAGTACAGGTGAGCAGTATCGAGGGAATAGAGTGGGAGAATAAGAAAGACGTGGGTGTCAAATCCATTGATCTTGACCAATGGTTGGGTTTGGAGGTGAAAAGAGAACTCAATCAAAGAAAAGCCCCGAGCTCTTGCTCCTAGCTGCCTGATGGAATGAAGGAACCATGTCCTGGGCAGAAGTAGGGGACAAGCCGGGCGTGGTGGTGCACACTTGTAATCCCAGTACTTGGGAGGCTAAAACAGGAGAATCACAGGTTCAAAGCCAGCCTCAGCTACTTAGTAAGGCCCTCTGCAACTTAGTGAGTCCCTGTTTCAAAATAAGAAATAAAATTGGGCTGGGGTATAGCTTGGAGGTAGAATGCCCCTGGGTTCAATCCCCAGTACCACAAAAAAAAAAAGAAGTAGGAGACAAGATTCTGGCTCTGGCAAGAGATGATGCTCTGAAAGAGCATCACCTGCCACATCTGGACATCTGGACATCTGGACATCCTTTTATGAAACTGCAAGTAGTGGGAATTACTTTCGTAGCTCTTTATTTACAGAAGCATAATGAAACCCTGTGAAGATCTTGGGGTCTTGGGACACTTGGGTAGAGAGGAAAGGGTGACAAAAGTGGAGAGAGAGATGGTAATAAGTATTCTCCTCCTTTCTCAGGTTTTCCTGACAAGTTTATGTCTTGCTCATAAAGGAGAAAGAAATGGACAACAAGAGAAACTTCCCCCACTACAATCTAAGTCAAAGGAGGATAGGGGTATGTTTATTTTGTTTGTTTCGTTCACTGGTGTATTGCTAGTGCCAAGAGCCGTCCCTGGCAATAGTGAGAGCTCAACAAATGTTTGTTGGATGAATAAATGATCCCTGTGTCTAGTCCTATGAAGAAATAAGACTCAGAGGTCCCTTAAAGCTAATTCAGGATGCTCCTCCCACCTCAGTCATCTACCCTGTTCATTATTTCAGTTCTTTTTCACTCTTGTCCAAAAACACCTAGAAATAACTCTTGGAGAGTCCGAGTTGGTATTCTCACATTCTTGCAAAGCTCTCAGAGACTGATCATTTCAATCAAATGTAACACAAGAAATGGCAGGTCTCTAATGAGTAGAAAGCTACTTATTTATGATGCCATGCAAATCTGGCCCCTCTCTGGGGAGGGAGGCTGAGTCAGGGAATATGCGACTATTTGACTTCTTTTTTTATTTTATTTCTACTTATAGGATCACTGAATTACAGCCATCCCTCGGTATCCACAAAGGATTAGTTCCAGGACCTACCCATGGATACCAAACTAGATGGTAAATGCTCAATTTCCCCTATTAAAGCAGCTAGTATTTGCACATAGCCTACATATCCTCCCATATACGTTAGATCATCTCCAGATTACTTATAATGCGTAACACAATATAAATGCTATGTAAATAATTGTTCTACCATATTGTTTGAGGAATAATGACAAGAAAAAGGGGTCTATAAATGTTCAGCAGATGCAAATTTTTTTCTGAATATTTTGGATCACCAAAACATTGGTTGAATCCATGGATGCAGAACCCCCAATACAGTGGGCCACCTGTATTGTCATCCATTCCCTTTTAAAATATGATGAATATCCAGAGGTGGTGGCCTATGCCTGTAATCCTAGTACTTGGGAGTCTGAGACAGGAGGATCACAGATTTGAAACCAGCTTCAGCAACCTAGCAAGACTCTCAGCAACCTAACAAGACCCTGTTTCAAAATAAAAAATTTAAAGGGCTGGGTGTGTAGCTCGGAGGTAGAATGCCCCTGGGTTCAATCTCTAGTATCACACAAATTAGACTGGTGAATAGAAATCTACACCCAGAGACTGGGATGCCACTCAAATAATGCAAGTCCCCTTTGGTGATACAAGAGGACACTTTACCACCAGCTTTGAAACATCTGAGCAGTGGATTCTTTTGTAAACTCCTTGGAAACATCACAAAGGCCCAGAATCAGTGTGGGAGAGAGGACATCAAGGGAAAACACTTTTCCGTGGATAAAGATGGTGCAGTAGAAGGATGTTATTCAGGAGAGTAGCTTATGAGTCAGGTTGGTCTTGACATCAGAAGCCTGTACCATCAGGCCCACCCATCCGGACTCATTAAGTGAAACTATGTCTTATCTTCCTTTTCTGCTTCCTGAGACCTAATCACAGCTTCCTCGGTGAGTCTCATCAGCTGCCTAAAACCTCCTAAGATAAAAGGATGTTTTCTTTTCTGGAAGCTGCTGTCAAGGGCTGAGACTGACTTACAAACCTACAACTTTAGACTATGTCATACTTGACATGGGCAACTCGTCCTACTTTTTTCACAATATGCTCCGGGGTCATTTATTATGTGCCTACTGCATGCAAGGCACAGTGGAATACAGATACAGAGATGAACAAGACTGATTCTCTGCTCTGAAGAAAACCACAACTCCTGCATGTAGAAAGACACACAGGAAGCTCTTCTACAACCAGCCATAGACGGCTGACGGGGAGCCATGGAGGCCAGTGAGCAGCATCCTGACGGCTCAGGCTCAGCCTTTGTGGTGTGCTTTACCCTATCTACGTCAGGGCGAACTTCATCCCCTTCAGGGAAGCACAGGGGAAAAGACATACTCATTTGCTCATTAGATCAATGTTTATTTTTTAATCCACTCTGAGGAATTATTAAGGCTCCCACTTCCAGTTCCATCCTGGAGGATGCTTGTCATTGACAGCAGCACGGCAGAGCTAGAGCTGAAGGCAGGGAAGTAGTCAGGTTCAGTGAAAAAAAATAACTTGGTAAGAAAGCCAGGGAGAAGCGAGGGAAACTGGGAGAGAGAAGACATGTGGAAAGGTGGAACTAGGAGAAAGAGAAATGAGAAAATCTAATTCAGAGGCATGAAAACAAGCATGTGACAGGGCCTCACAGTATGGTATTGAAGAAGTATTTGTGGATGAATATACTAAGAAACAATACAATGTATTTCTTTTTCTTCTTCAGAGGCATTCTACCTTCAAGCTACACCTCCAGTCCTTTTTCTATTTATTTAATTTATTTATTTATTTATTTATTTATTTATTTATTTATTTTGCCGTACTGGGGATTGAACCCAGGGGCATTCTACCTCCGAGATACACCCCAGCCCTATTTTTATTCTTTATTTTGAAACAGGGTCTCACTAAGTTGCGGAGGGCCTTGTTGAGGCGGGCCTCGAACCTGTGATTTTCCTGCTTCAGCCTCCCAAGTACTGGGATTACAGGCGTGCACCACCATGCCTGGCTCTAATCCTTGCCCTTATGAATTATACTTTCTCTCTTTGGAAATCCCAAAGAGGGCTGCTCCCATGGACAGAGTTGTCATCCCTAGGAATTTCATGGTGGTAACCCACAGAGCCCCAGTCTGGGGCGCCCACCCTCTCCATTCTGTCCACAGCAATGTGTGTAAGGGGAACCCTTGGAAGTGGCCCAAAAGGTTGAAAGAGTGGGGAGCCCTGGGGTCCCATGGGTTCCTCCCGAGCATTTGTTCATGTTAAGCAAGTGCTTGCAGAGATATCTGGAGAGTTCTCTGAGCAAAACATTGACAACATCACATCTGAACTCCTGAAATTCCAGCCCACCACAACCCACCCACCTGCTGCAAACCTGCTCTCTCCACGAGCTTCCCCATCTCAGCTGACAAGGACTCCGTCCTGCCAGTTACTTGGTTCCTAAATTCGGACTCACCTTGAGCCAGGCACAGTGTGGTGTGCATGTAAGCTCAGCTCTTTGGGAGGCTGAGGCAGGAGCAGCACTTGAGTCCAAGAGTTTGAAACCAGTCTGGTAGCAAGACTCCTTCTTAAAAACAAACAAAACAAGTGGATTCATTCTGATCCCTCTCATCTCTCACATCCTACATCTAATATGAAATGAATTCCTATTAACTCCACCATAAAATATGTCCCCAAATGTGCAGCTTCTCACAGTCTCCACCACTATCACCATTGTCCAAGACCCCACAGCTGAGGGCTCCTAAGCGATCTCCATGCATCTACTCTTGCCTCCCTGCTCACACCTCTACCAGTCTGTCCTCCACAGAGTAACCAGAAGTGTCCTTGTAAACATCAGTCAGGTCATGTGACCTGTCTGTTCAAAACTCTCCAGCAGGTCATGTCTCAGAGAAAACTGAAGACCTTGCAACAAGCCTGTAAGACCTGCCATGACCTGGTCCCTCCTACCTCCCAGCCCGCCTCTCTCACTCCTACCTCTCTGTTGGCCACCCTGGACTCGTGAACGTTTCTGGACCAACCATATCATACATAGCCTTACATTCAGCCTTTGAGCTGGCTTTTCTCTCATTCTGGAAAGCTCCCACCTCCCAAATCTACAAGGTTGACTTCCTCAGTTCCTTCAAGTTTATGCTCATATAGCATCTTCCCAATAATGCTTAACAAACCACCCATTAAACCTCTTCCCAGCATTCCCGGTCCCCACACCTGTGCTATGTGGGGTTTTGTTTATTTGTTTTGGGTGGGATTGTTGTTGTTTATTGACTGCAGTGCTGGGGATTGAACTCAGGGCCTCACATATGCTAGGCAAGAGGTCTACCACGAATCTACATCCCCAGCCCTTTTAATTTTTTTTTAAGACAGAGTCTCACTAAGCTGTCCAGGCAGGCCTTAAACTAGCAATACCCCTGCCTCATCCTCCAGAGTAGCTTGGATTACAGGTATGCATCACAATGTCTGGCCTGTGCAGTAATTTATAACATACCATATAGTTAACATGTTTGTTATCTTTTTTGTTTTGTTTTGTGTGTGTGTGTGTGTGTGTGTGTGTGTGTGTGTGTTCGTTTTTGTTTTTGTTTTGTGGTACTGAGGATTGAACTCAGGGGCATTCTACCTCCAAGCTATACCTCCAGTCCTATTTTTATGTTTTATTTTGAAACAGGGTCTCACTAAGATGTGGAGGGCCTCACAAGGTTGCTGAGGCTGGCCGCAAAACTGAGATTCTCCTGTCTCAGCCTCCCAAGTACTGGGATTACAAGCATGCACCACCACACCTGGCTTGCTTGCTATCTTCTGAATGTGCATTTTTGTTTTGTTTTGTTTTGTTTAATTTTGGGTTTTGAGATTTTATTTTTATTTTTGATCTTTTTTCTTCTGCTAGAATGGAAGCTTCATCAGAAAACCCAGACCCATCTCTGCAACTTGTAGATGTTCAGTAAGTATTTATTGGTGAATATCTGATGTATAGGACAATGGAAGAAGTATTCTGGGCCTACTGATTTAGAAGAGATCAAATATTGTACAAAGTTAATTGTAGTTTGGGTTTGTTGCTGTAGGTTGAAAAAAAACCCACTATGATTAGCAAAGTACATTCTCTTCTTCTTCTCCTACTGTGTATCATCTAATCACCAGTCTTCTCTGAAGGTAATTTATTCACAGATACTAGAGTTCTAGCTTCCATCAATAGATGCAAGCCAGTGAATCAGTCCTTCAGCTTTAAAACAGATCAGTGTGGGCCAGGTGGGAAAAGGTACAGTTGTCATCCTCAAGCAATTCACACGTAGTGTGTGTGATTTGTTCCACTAGACTACTCAGGTGCAAGAAATGTCATATTGGTTATTGTTGTAGTAGTTGTTCTATCTCTAACTCTATGTGTCTGTGTGTGTGTGTTACTGGGGATTGAACCGAGGGGTGGGGGGGTCTGCCTCTGAGATACACCCCTAGCCCTTTTTATTTTTTATTTTTGAAATAGGGTCTAGCTAAGTTGCCAAGGCTGGCCTTGAACCTGTGATCCTTCCATCTTAGCCTCCCAAGTACCAGGATTACAGGCCTGTGCCACCACACCCAGTTTATTTCTAACTCAAGTTAAATATGTTCCACTCCCTCTTCTACTGTGTATCCCTAGGCCACTACTCAAGTTCACCCCCTCCGGCTTCCATATGTCCCTATCAGTGGTCCTATTAACTCCTGAGTGCTGCGGGGAGGGGGTGCGGCACAGGACCATGACACCCTTGGACATTTCAACTACCAACTACCCTTCCTGCATGGGGGGAAGCTCACACTCCATGGGTCATTTCTTTTTTTCAACAAGCACAATCTGGAGTCCCTCCTTCTCAATGACACCAAACCCCTAAAAGATTTGTTACTTCAGCGGTACTGGGGATTGAACCCGGGGCATTCTACCTCCAGGATACACCCCCAGCCCTATTTTTTATTCTTTGTTTTGAAACAGGGTCTCACTAAGTTGTAGAGGGCCTCACTAAGTAGCTGAGGCTGGCTGTGAACCTGTGATCCTCCTGTCTTAGCCTCCCAAGTACTAGGATTACAAGCATACTCCACCATGCCAGGCTCATCTCTTTACTTGTAAAAGGCAAAATAGCTTCAGAATGCTGGTAACAAAAGAAATCGTATAATAGACTTCTAAACTGAATATACAAATTCTTAGACAATATAAAATTAAGAATTGATCCAACCAGCTAGAATTTATCAAAGAAATGTTCCTGGAAGAAGTGGGTTTTGAAACAAAGCTGGAATTGGTGAAGAGAGATAGGAACTTCCCAATAGAGCTGGGACAGTTTTCTCCTTGGTATATCACCGGGGAAACGGGGAGGGCAGCAAGGCAGGAAACAGTGAGTCATGTGCTGGGAGAAGAGTTAGAGGGTCATGGTGCGGGACACCGCAGTCGTTGGGGGAATCTTGTGCACAGCAGGAGGAAAAATCTATGGTGTGATGAGTTCGCCTGGAAACCCAAGCCCATCCAGCATGACTCAAGATCAGTTTAGATTCTGGGAAGAGAAATCAGAGAATGAACATGTTCTCATGAAGCATTAGTAAAAAGACATCCACAAAAAAGGAAAAGAAAACCAAATACCATGATGAAAAATCCCATCGGGCACTCCATCCCAACTGAAGCGTAAAAGTTCAAGCCTATTGCTTCCCCAGACCTACTTCAATCGCTGGGTTCAGCAACTCCAATTTCTCCTCTTAGTGGCCAAATTTGCAACCACAGAGACTAGCTGACGTAGTAAACTTTGAAGCCATCTGTCCCAATTTCCTGAGATGTAGCACTTCTCTGCCTCCTGAATTCAAAATCCTTAAGAGACACAGAGCGTTCAAGCCACAGAGGGAACATTTCTAGCAACAGAAAGGACTTTTTTAAAATTTTTTTAAATTTTTTGTGGTACTAGGGATTGAACCCAGGGACATTCTACCTCTGAGCTACACCCCCAGTCCCTTTTATATTTTGTTTTGAAACATGGTCTCACTAGATTGCCGAGAGTCTTGCTACATTGCTGAGACTGGCAGGTTTGAAACCTGCGGTCCTCCTGCCTCAGCCTCCCAAATACTAAGATTACAGGTGTGCGTCACCATGTCTAGCAAAATTGTTTTACTGGCAGGTCCTATACTTAGTTTCAGCTGCTGGTTCAAGCATACATTTTTATAATTCCTAAAATTCATCAAATCTTTATCCTTTGAGGTGACTGATTGTGTGAAATAGCTACAAGTCCTTCAGTTCTAGCTCTGGTGATTAAGATATGTGATCATAATCCCAGTACTTGGTAGGCTGAGACAGGAAGATTGCAGGTTCGAGACCAGTCTCAGCAACTTAGAGAGACTCTGTTTTAAAAATAAAACGGAGGGGCCCACCAAGTACTATGTGCATGTATGTCATTGTCGACATGATATACATTATGATGTGAGACTATAAGGTACCAATAAAAGCATACTAAAAAATAAAGATAAAAAGGACTGGAGGTATAGCTCAGAGGTAGAATGTCCCTGGGTTCAATCCCCAGTACCACAAAAGAAGGAGGAGGAGGAGGAGGAAAGGAAGGAAGGAAGGAAGGAAGGAAGGAAGGAAGGGAAGGAAGGAAGGAAGGAAGGAGAAAAAGAAAAGGAAAAGGAAAGGAAAGAAGGAGGTCAAACTGGGCGCAGGGCCACTTTTCTATAATAAACTAAATGGATTGATTTTCTCCCGTGGTTCTTTATGGAGGCTCTTTATAGAGATCTCTAAGTCTGTCTTGGATGCTGGGAGGGGAATGGATGGGTTTTGTGGTCCTGTGGTCATGAAGCTTACCTCTAGGAGAATTACTTAGTTAAACAAACATGTTCAATACCAGCAAAAGTGAAAGACCATGGCATGCATGACATAGAAGAGAGCAAACCATGCTTTTGACTTGAGGAATAAAAAGAGGCTTCCTAGAAAAAGTAGCATTTTAGCTGGTGATTGGAGAAGACTTTCTTATTTGGGGGGGATAAGTAGAATCTTAATGAGCAAATAGAGTTATAAAAAGAGAGCCGGGCGTGGTGGTGCACGCTTGTAATCCCAATACTTGGGAGTCTGAGACCAGAGGATCCAGGTTTGCAGCCAGCCTCAGCTACTTAGTGAGGCCCTCCGCAACTTAGTGAGACCCTGTTTCAAAATAAAGAATAAAAAATTGGGCTGGGGGTGTAGCTCAGAGATAGAATACCCCTGGGTTCAATCCCCAGTACCACAAAAAATAAAATAAAAAATAAAAATAAATAAATAAATAAAAAGAACATTCCAAACTGAATACAAGGAACAAAGTCAGCCACCTGTAATCCCAGGACTTGGGAGACTGAGACAAGAGGATCACAAGTTTGAGGCCAGCGTCCGGTGACTTAGTGAGACCCTGTTTCCAAATAAAAAATAAAAAAGACTTGAGGTGTATAGCCCAGTGGTAGAGTGCCCCTGGTTTCAACCCCCATTACCACTGCCACTAAAAAAAAAAAAAACTAACAAAGTCACAGAGATGTGAAAGTGCAGGGGAAGTTCAAGAAATAGCAAATGGTTCTGTGGTTGGAGCAATGGGCACTGGGGAGACGGTGGGGGAAGATGAAACCAGATCTTGGGGAGCACAAACATCAGACGGGATTGCGGCAGACCCAGGAGAGCACTTCCAGTTGTATTTTGAACAATGACAGCCTCGTCAGAACAAGTAGACAGCTTCCCAAGATGACTGCTTTGAAAGACGAGATCCAGTGGGACACTCACACTCTAAGACTGCTTAAAACCAAATCAGTTCTCATCACTTGAGAATCACAGCTGATACTATCATGTCTCAGATGAGGATAATTCAGCACCAATTAGGTAAGAAATCAGGCTTCAGACCACAAAATGAGTCACGGGAAGACAAAGAAAGAAAAGACTCGGTCATGCTGGGCAGTCTGTCAAATGAGATTACTAAATATAAAGAGAAACTCTTCCAGGAAGCCCCATTGGGAAAATATGTTTCTGGCTGAAGATAACGCATCTTTGGCAGCACAATTAATTCTGAGCACTATTAGCTGACTGTCCGAGGCTATCAATATAATCCTCTCTCCTGGTCTGAATCAGCCTCAGAACAGCAGCTCTGAAACCTCCGAGGATCTGGAGGGCTCTTTAAAACAGGTCGCTCAGCCCTATCCCCAAAGTTCCTGATTGAGTAGGTGTGGGCTGTGCTAAAGGCTTGTCTTTGCAAGGACTTCCCAGGCAATGCTGATGCTGCTGGTCTGTGAACCACTGACCTAGAACTTGAGGACCACAGCACTTAGACAACATCCTTAGTAGCTGAACCCGAGAAGGACTGCAGAGAAGAGGAGTTGATGGCTTACAGACTAACTGAAGGGGACTGATAAACATCAAAAGAAGCAACAATCCAAAACAGGTGGTGATAATCAATGGAAAGAGGGGAGGAAGACAAGGGCAGTCCCAAGAAAGGACATGAAGAAGGAACCTAGCCATTTGTCCTGAGACAACCACCCTTTGGAGGAGGAAGGGACGGTATAACTAACCAGTCATTCAGAGTCTACAGCTCTCTTGTCACCTGGCTGACTCAAGAATCATCCAAAAATATTAGGCCCTAGTCCCCATTCTCAGACAGATGAAATTTTCAAAACCTGCAGATGGCCAGGTGTGGTGGCTCATGCGTGTAATCCCAGTACTTGGGAGGCGGAGACAGGAGGATCCGGGTTTGCGGACAGCCTCAGCTACTTAGTGAGGCCCTGCGCAACTTAGCGAGACCCTGTTTCAAAATAAGGAATAAAAAATAGGGCTGGGGGTGTAGCTCGGAGATAGAATGCCCCTGGGTTCAATTCCCAGTAACACCAAAAAAAAAAAAAAACTGCAGATGGAACCCTGACAATGGGATTTTCAAAATGGTCTGAAGTGATATAAATGCACAATTAGGGTTGAGAATTATGGGTCTAAGGAAAATCTTATCCTACCTAAAGGAAGAAAAACGTTGTAATAGGGGATCTATGGAAAGTGGAGGACATCGCTCATAACCTAAAACATAACAGGTGACTGGCCCTCACCTTGCTCTGTCCTTCCCAGTCCTTCAATGCATGTACTGCTGTGGGTACACCCAAGAGAGCGCTTTGCCCAGATCTCCTCGTGAGCGGTTTCTCTGCCATGCTCCCCCATACTTTGCTAACTGTGCATCACAATTACGGATTATGGTTAACAGCAGCCAAATAAGCCTTAAGGCCAAAGGCAGTGAGCAAGGCCTTCTCTCAGGGGCCACTCTCTCCCTGTCTCTCAGAGTCCTGACACTAAGAAAAGCAAATGGCTTTTGTCTCTGCAGAGTTACAAGTCTACGGATCATTCATTTTGTATCAGATCAAATCGTATGTTTAAGAGTCATGAAATGAGCTAGGTGCAGAGGCATATATGCCTGTAATTCCAGTACTTGGGAGGCTGAGACAGGAGGATTGCAGGTTGGAGGCCAGCACATAGTAACTTAGGGATACCCTCTTTCAAAATAAAATAATAAAATAAAATAAATAGGGGATGTGACTTAGAGGTAGAATGCTTCTGGGTTCAATCCCCAGTACCCCCCTCAAAAAAAGATAGAAAGAAAATCATGAAATACCCTTGCAATACACACACACACACACACACACACACACACACACATTACTGGCACACAGTATACTGAAGTATAGGTGAAATTTTACATGAAACTCCAATGTATAAATAGATTAAAAAGAGGCACTGTAGAACAGTATGCATGATGTGTTGCTTTTGCTGTTAATAAGAGAAAGGGGCGGGGCAATGTGGGGGCTAGCTCTAGAAAGACAGGTGAAGTTGTGGCATGTTTTCTTCTGGGGTAGGGAGAGACAGATTAGTGAGAACACTTCCCACTGCACACTCTCTACCTGTTGGGTTTTTAATCATATGCATGAATCAAGTGTTTAATTAATTTTTTGTTGTGGAGATGCTCTGGTTGGAGCAAGCTAGACCTTCCCCACCACCTTTCCTCCTTCCCCTAATGCCCCACACCTAGTCAAAGACCATTAAGATTTACAATCCCATGAAGTTACTCAGAGGACACCCCCCCCTTTTTTTTGCGGTACCGGGGATTGAACCCAGGGGCGTTCTACCTCCGCGCTACACTCCCCGGCCCTATTGTTTTATGCTTTATTTTGAAACCGGGTCTCACGAAGTTGCGGAGGGCCTCGCTAGGTAGAGAGAGAGAGAGAGAGAGAGAGAGAGCGCTGAGGCTGGCCGCAAACCAGGATCCTCCAGTCTCTGCCTCCCAAAGTACTGGGATTACAAGCGTGTGCCACCACGCCTGGCTATACTGAATCTTTTCAACCCCACATTTTTAACAGCCACAGTTGATGCATAGAGAGGCCAGTGACTTGATCAAAGTCACTAAGTAATGAAAAAATCTCTCTCCTGATTCTCTCTCCAGTGTTTTTTGTTTTGTTGTATTGTGTTTAGTTGGTTGGTTTGGTACTAGGGACTGAACCCAGGTGCATTCTACTTTCGAGCTACACACCCAACCCTTTTTATTTTGAAACAGAATCTCACTAAGTTGCTGAGGATCTTGCTAAGTTGCCGAGGCTGGCCTCGAAACTACAATCCCCGTCTCAGCATCCCAAGTACTGGGATTATAGGCGTGCGCTACCAAGTCGGCTCTCCAGTGTTATTTTTTGTTTCTCTATGCCCCCTCAGATATTTAATCTCTCCAACACAGCATCTCAAATACTTGTTGAATTTCTATAGTTATGCCAAAGAGAGACCATGATACAGACACCCACAAGTGTCAGAGAAAAAGTATTGACCAGACAACTAAATAAACCCGAGCCTCGTGCTCACAATATTGATTACAGAACAATAACAACCCTTACCATTTGAGAAAATTTGAGCTATAAACAACTTCACTATATAAGGATTCTGTAGTTTATGGGGTTTTCTGTAAGATAAGTCACAAAGCAAAGATTTGGAAGATGATAGCGCCATATGTAGAAAACAACTGTAATATTTGTGCTGGAACAGCCCCAGCCACCACCAGGTGGCAGTAGTGACCTAACAACAATAGAGCCCCAGGCGTAGAGTTGGGAGTAAATGAAACAAGGAAAGACCATCACACAACAGACCACCCCTGCTTCACAGCCTTCACACAAAGCTCCAAATAAGTGCATTGTCTTGGTTAGCTGTGTCCTCTATTATAAAGGCCAAGAATGTAAGTCGATGTTGAAAGTAGGCGCCAACCAGCAGCCCTTGGTGGAATCTGGTCAGCAGCAATGTGTTTGCATACTGTAGGTCTGGTTTTGTTGCCGTTTTGTTTTAATCTAAAATGTTTTTAGTGGGACAGTCCCTATCCAGTTTGCTAGGATTCCCATCACTCTCTCTTTTTTTTTTTTTTTTTTGCTTCTTCTTTTTGTGGTACTGGGGATTGAATCCAGGAGCATTCTACCTCCAAGCTACACCCCCCACCCAGCCCTTTTATAATTATTTTGTTTTGAATCAGGGTCTCCCTGGGTTACTGAGAGTCTTGCTACATTGCTGGGGCTGTCCTTGAACCTGCAAGAGAAGTCTGCTACTGCTTTGTGTGTGTGCAGCGGAAGTTCCCCCCATGCTTCTATTTCTTCCACGTCAAAGTCTATGCCAACACCACCTTGCTGGGGGGGTGGCAGGATGGTATAGAAAAAGTCTTATGGAATATCACTAAAGAAATTTAATTTATTGATATAGATATATGAAATATTAAAACTAAGCTAACTACACCATTGTCTCCTAGAAGTCCCAAGGGGATGTATCATGGAGTTAGACAGCTTTAGTACGCAACATTTCCCCATCCCTAACAAGCTGGGTGACGCTCAGCATATCAGTTCACCTGGTAATAATAAGCAACAACAGCACCTAATTCGGGGGGGGGGGTAATTTGTTTTTTATTACATTTTATTATTTTTTTCTGGGTATTGAACCAAAGGGTATTGTGCCTCCGAGTTACACTTCCAACTCTTTTTATTTTTCTTTTTTAAATTTTGAAACAGGGTCTTGCTAAATTGCTGAGGCTGGCCTCAAACCTGCGATCCTCCTGTCTCAGACTCCTAAGTACTGGGAGTACAGACCTGTGCCACCACTCCTGGCATGTAAACACATTTAACATGAGATATACCCTCCTGACAAATTTGTAAGTGTACAATTCACTGTTGGGACTCAGAAAATGACACCCCACAGTGTGGCTCTTTGACATGCTGAGTACTTTGAACTGAAGGAGATTGGAAGGCCCCAGAAATAAAAAATCTTTCTGACTCCTAAAAGCTGTCCTCCTATTTCCTGCCCAACTTTCTTCTTCCAAAATGATTCATAGAAACCATAGCTCCTCTTCTCCAGGGCCAGTCATGGAGACTAGAACTCCCTCCCCCAATGCAAGCCACAAATCCTAGAAACCCTTCTTCCTAGAAGATTCTCATTCCTGAGGGGTCCTGCCCTGTGTGGATGAAAGGCACACTGCACGGAAAGGCCAAGAACAACCTGAGCAGAGACCTCAGAGGGTCTCCCCGCTCACTCTGTTACCTTTAGACCACACTGCTGTTGTCCTTTCACATTTCTATATGATGTCCATTCTTCATCGAATCTAAGCATAAAAATAAATAGCTTTCCCTGGACCTTTGGGTGCTCATTCCTGAGGAATTCCATATCATGTAAATTTTTTATTTAAAAAATTGTTATGCTTCTCTCACTAACCTGTCTTTTGTTGTAGGAGTATCAATTATATCCCTTTTGATGGATGAGGAAATTGTCACATCTTTCTGCCCCTACAACAGTTTGTTAACTAAACTAGTCCTCCTTTATCTGTGCTTTCTCCTTCCAAAGATTCAGATACCTGTGGTCAACTGTGGTCTGAAAATATTAAGTGGAAATTTTTGGAAATAAACAATTCATGAGTTTTAAAATGCACACCATCCTGAGGAGTGTGGTATAATCTCTCACCTGTCCTCTCCATCTCACCCACGATGTACATTCTCCCTGGTCCAGTGTATCCATGCTGTATACCCTACCTACCTATTAGTCACTTAGCCATCTTGATTTTCAGGTCAACTCTCAGGTATTGCAGTGCTTATGTTCAAAGAACCCTCACTTTACTTAATGATGTCCTCAAATGCAAGGGTAGTGATTCAAAGGAAGCACCTGGACATAAAACACGGAAGGACAGATTGACTGCTACTATGTGGCAACACTGCAGGGTACATAGGAAAAACATAACATACAGAGTTCAGTACATTCCAGTTTCAGAAATCCACTGGGATGCTGGAATGTATCACCTGTGGATACGGGGAGGGGGGCTACTCTGTAAGCAAAATGTTCTACAACATATCTCTAGAACCTATTTGTCTTGCATGACTTAAACTTTATACACATTGAACAGAAGGGTTTTGTTTTGAAAATACATTTCACTTTGAAAGAACTTTAGACTTACAGGAAAGTTACAAAAAGTGTGCAGTGTCTACAAACACTTCATTCAGCTTTCCCTAATGTTAACAGCTTACATAAACTTAGTATAATTATGAAAACCAGTATTGACATAGATATAAAACTATTAAGCCAGGTGAGGTAGCACACGCCTGTAATCCCAGTACTTGGGAGGCTGAGACAGGAGTCCGGTCACAGGTTTGAGGCCAGCCTCAGTAACTTAGTGAGACCTTCGGCAAGACCCCATTTTCAAAATAAAAAATAAAAATGGCTGGAGTGTAGTTCGGAGGTTGTATCTCCCTGGGTTCAATCCCCAGGACAAAAAACACAAACAAAAACAACAAAAACTATTAACTAAATCTACAAACTTTGGATTTCACCAGTTTGCCCACTGATATCTTTTTTTCTGGTCCAGGATCCAATTCAGGACCTGCATATCGCATTTGGCAATCATGCCTTCTCTATCTGCTGCAGTATTTATACAAAGACCAGGTCAGTTATTTTCAAAATGTCCCTCATGTTTTCTCATGAGTAGGTTTAGCCTGTGCATTTGGGCAAGGATGGCACAGCTGTAACACTGTGCCCTTCTCAGTGCCCCATATCTGGGGGTATATGATGTTGACATGGTTTATTAGTGATGAGATTAACATTGGCCACCTGGACAGATGGTGTATGCTGGGTTCCTCTTCTGTAAATGTCGTGTCTTCCCTTCAATATTAGTAAATATCTTATTGGGATGATACCTTGAGACTCTAAAATGTCCTATTTCTCATAGTTTCATCAACTAATCTGAGCATCCATCAATGTCACTAAACAACAATTGCCAACACCAATTACACTAGTGTCCGCCCAACGGTGATCTTCTATTTCTCTCCTTCCTCTGCTTTTACTAATTAGAGTTCTACTGCAAGGCCAACCTGCTTCCCCTGCCACACTTACTTATTCAGGGTGGTTTTATAAAGATTGAGTAGAGCCAGGCATGGTGGTGTATGCCTGTAATCCCAGTACTTGGGAGGCTGAGACAGGAGGATCACAGGTTCAAGGCCAGCCTCAGCAACTTAGTGAGGCCCTCCACAACTTAGTGAAACCCTGTTTCAAAATAAAAAATGAAATAGGCTGGAGGTGTAGCTCAGAGATAGAACACCTCAAGAGTTTAATCCCCAGTACCACACATAAAAAAGGATTAAGTGAAGTATGATGTCTACAGCAATGCCTATAACTTGGAAAAGTCTTAGAAAGTGCAAGCTAGAGCCGCCATAACAAAAGGACACAAAGTGGGGCTCCAACAAGAGTAGTGTATGTCCTCATGGCCCCAGATGAAGGTGTGGGCAGGATTGGCTTCTCCTGGCACTTCTCCTTGGCATGCAGACGGGCACCTCCTCGCTGGGCCCTCGCTGGGTCTTTCCTCTGTGTATCCTAATTTCCTCCTTTTTTATGGACCAGTCCAGTTGGATTAGAACCCACTCATTTTAATCACCTCTTTAAAAATCCTATCTCCAAATACAATTACCTTCTGAGACACTGGGAGTTAGGGCTACAACTTACAGATTTGAGGGGGGAGATGCAATGGAGCCCACCCCTACCTGTTTACTTTGAAGAACTATTGTGAGGGAATGATCAGACATGTGAGGGCTTTTAGGATTAGAAAGCACTGTACAAATATAAAGCAACAAGACAAGCGTCATAGCCTCTCTTGGTAGACATTAGCGTGCTGTGTATGCAAATTGCCTAAGCATTCCCTTATGGTGTTGCTGGGACCATTAATTTGACTAATTTCACAGCTGTCACAGGGCACTGAAAGGCCACCTTCAACCTAGCTGCAGTCTGTTATCACACATTCTCAGTGATTGGCACCCACAATCAGTGTTTCTTTTTTTTTTTTTTTTTTTAGTCTTTTTGAGAGGCTTGGGGCTTCCAAGCACCTCTCTTCATGCTACAGCAGCTACCTCAACACTGGCCCGAGGCCTCTCCTGACCTCAGAGGGAAAGCCTAGCTGTAAGCCACCAGCCCACCCCATTTCTCCATCACCAGCTGCATAGCCTTGGGCTAGGTGCCTCCTGCATCACTTTGTCCCAATTCCACAGCTGAAAACTCAGGATAACAGCCCTCCCAAGGAGGCATTGAGGATTAATGAGTTAATCATTTATTTATTTATTTAGGTACTGGGATTGGACCCAGGGGCATTCTACCTCTGAGCTACACCCCCAGTTTTTTTTTCTTTTAATTTTTATTTTGAAACGGAGTCTTGCTAAGTTGCTGAGGCTGGCCTTAAACCTGTTATCCTCCTGTCTTAGCCTCCCAGATACTGGAATTACAGGCGTGCACCACGTCCAGCTTCACTATATCTTACTTACTGAAATGATCTCGTCTGCTGAAGGTTTTACTTATCAAAGAC
Source organism: Glis glis (assembly GCA_004027185.1). Lineage (NCBI taxonomy): Eukaryota > Metazoa > Chordata > Mammalia > Rodentia > Gliridae > Glis > Glis glis. The sequence continues at coordinate 33,937 of PVJS01002527.1, forward strand.
TAACAGAGGCCAGGGAGGAACTGAAGCCCGCAGTCGACCACGCCTGGCACAGATGGGGGAGAAGAACCAGACTGTACGCAGGGCCGTCGAGAATTCCGAATTCCGTAGGACCCTGACATCCTGGCTGTCCACAGCCTCCACGCTCCATGTATGAAGAGCGAATAGACAACATTTATTTTCTTTCCCAGCCCACAACCACTCCCCAATCCTAACAGGCCATTCCTCACTTAAGAATAGCACGTTAAAAGCCGGGCGTGGTGGCACGTGCCTATAATCCCAGTACTTGGGAGGCAGAGACAGGAGGATTGCAGGTTCCAGGCCAGCCTCAGCAATCTAGTGAGAACCTGTCTCAAAATAGAAAATAAAATAGGGCAGGGGGTATAGCTCAGAGGTAGAATGCCCCTGGGTTCAATCCGCAGGACACCACACACACACACACACTCACACACGCGTGTGCGCACACACACACACACATATACACACACACTAGTGTGGTGTTAAAGCCTCTCTGAGTTGTGAGCACTTAGGCACAGTGAGAAGTTCTTCCTCCAAGGACCACTTCTAACACACCCCAAGGAAGATTCTCATAGACACTCTCTTTGCCATGAATTTCCCTCTTTGCTCGAAGTGAACCTCTCCCGTGTTAAGGTATTGCCAATAAGCACCAACAGTTTTGTTGGAAAGCCTGTCTCAGTGGAATTTGTTTGTTTTTCTTTTCTTTCTTTCTTTCTTCCTTTCTTTCTTTCTTTCTTTCTTTCGGTACTGAGGATTTAAATTTTTTGGTACAGGGGCATCCTACCTCTGAGCTATACACCTAGCACTTTTTATTGTTTTTTTGTTTTGTTTTTGGTGTGCATGTGTGTGTGTGTGTGTGTGTGTGTGTGTGTGTGTGTGTGTTTTACTACTGGGGATTGAACCCAGGGGCATTGAACTACTGGGGATTGAACCCAGGATACACCTCAGCCCTATTTTATTTTTTATTTGAAACAGGGTCTTGCTAAGTTGCTGAGAGTCTCACTACGTTGCTGAGACTGGTCTACATTGCTGAGACTGGCCTTGAGCCTGCGCTCCTCCTGTCTCAGCCTCCCAAGTACTGGGATTATAGGTGTGCACCACTGTGTCAGGCTCATAGTATTTCTTAGTTTTTCTTGTCCTACTCTCAGGTAATTGTCACCAAATGTCTGTCAAGAGCCTTCTAGATCATCTCCCTCATTCTGCTCCCCAGTCCATCCTGAGGAGTCTTCCTTGCTTCTATCCACCTAGTCAAATCCTCAATCTGAAGTCAAATCCTCAATCAAACATCTTTGAATCCCACCTCTATTCCCACCTCCTCTTGGCAAAGAGAGCATATGTGTGTACGACAGGGTGGGAGGAAGAGCAGGGGCAATGAGGGGGGCAGGGTGGCCTCACAAAATCAGGATGGGAGAGCATCGCCTACCGGTAGAACTACTTATAATCTAGGGAAACCCGAACCTACGGAGAAAGGGAGAGAGAGAAATGAACCTGCAGAGGTTATGCAAAGCCAGGTCTCCAAGAGCCTGGGGCCCAGGCAAAGGAGTTTAGACTTTATCTAGGAGACAGAGGGAGCCTTTGAAGGTTTGAAGTAGGGGAGCATCACAGAAGAGGCATGGCAATGCACTGAAGGAAGCAAAGAAGCCATCTGAAAGACTTTTGCAGTAACCCAGAGTCAAGGCAGCGCGGGCTAAGCAGACCAGGAGATTCTCTTAAGCAGTGTTCTCCAAGTGTTGTTCTTCGTGCAGTGCCAATATCTGGACCGATGTCAATCCTCCAACTGCTTTTACTGATCCCCTATGAGATAAGGGACTTGTGCCAAAATATAAACCCAACGCACTTCTTCCTTCAACAGAAAAGTCTTACTTTAGGGGAAAATATGTCAGTGGAACTAAATGGTGTGGTTAATGGAGCCGTCAATTTACGTTCTGGCTCAAGTACCTTTTCTTCATGAACCTGAAGTAGGATAGAAGAAACAAAATATTAGGTAGAAAGGAGACGAATTGGGAAGGAAATGGGGAAATAGAGTTTTAAAATCTAGAAACTTCATAATCCTTAACTTCACCTTACAGAGCTTGCTCTTCCTTAGATAAAAGTCCTTCATTGGCCACACTTTTAATCATAATAGCCCATCTGGCCTGTTTTTTTCTCAGTCCACAAAAGGCCTGGCCTACACTTTTAAATCATAATGGCCTACCTTCACACCTAAATTCCTGAGATGCTTGAAAAAAAAAATTCCAAAGGAAGTTTCACATGTTTGTCAAACCCCACACCCCATCTTCACGCCTCAACTTCCTGGAATTCTTGACAAGAAAAAAAAATCTCCAAAGGAAGTCTCACTTTTTGTCAAACCCAGCACCCACCAATGAAATGGGGAAAACCTGAGAATTCAAGGAAAGGAGACCAACCATCCCATGTTACCTCATCACCACCATGTGCCCCTAGCCGCCCCCTCTCTAGGTCCCCTATAAGAAAAGGATTGCAAAGACCCCAAGGGCCTCTCACACTTTCAAGGGGGCCGAGTTCTTCCTTGTATGTGTATCCCCACTTTTCCTAAATAAAACCTCTGTCTCTGGCGCGTGCTGAACTTCTTTTCACCATGGAAACCAAGGACCCCAAAGGTCCTGAGGTGAGTTTCCCATCCCTAAACCTGGGAACTCCTCAGGACTCTCCACGGAATTACCGCGTTTTCACATGACAAAGAATAAAACATAGGGCTGGGGGTGTAGCTTGGAAGTAGAATGCCCTTGGGTTCAATCCCCAGTACGGCAAAAAAAAAAAAACTAAAAAATTAATAAGGCTGGGAGTGTAACTTCAAGGTAGAATATCTCTGGGCTTTCAATCCCCAGTATCATGGAAGGAAGGAAGGAAGGAAGGAAGGAAGGAAGGAAGGAAGGAAGGAAAACACTGTCTAAAAAAAAAAAAAGGAGGGTCTGGGGGTGTAGCTCAGTGGTAGAGCTTCCCTGGGTTCCAGCCCCAGTACCATGAGAAAAAAAAAGAAAAAAAAACTGGAATCAATTTTTCTATTTTACAGATAAGTGCAAATGACTTAGCTAGGTAATATAATGTCCCAGTTTAGCCGAGCATGGTGGCTCACACCTGTAATCCCAGTACTCGGGAGGCTGAGACAGGAGGATCACAAGTCTGAGGCCAGCCTCAGACCCTGAGTGAGACCCTGTTTCAAAACAAAAAAGAAAAAGGGCTGGGGATGTAGCTTGGAGGTAGAATACCCCTGGGTTCGATCCTCAGTACCACCAAAATAAGAAGAAAAGAAAAAAATTAAGTCCCAGTTTTCCCAGGATTGAGGGGCTTCCTGCACCCCAGGACTTCAAGTACTAAAACCAGGACAATCTTGGGCAAATTGGGTCGGTTCGTCATGCTGGGTCACAGACCTAGTCAATGACTGAGCAAGCATCTGAATCCCGGGCACCTAGCCAGTACCACAGTGGTCAGACTCAAGAAATACATGTTAAATGAATGACACCTAGTCTCTTCTTCTCATTGCACCATGTGACTTTCCCAAACAGCATCCTCTTCAGACTCATACATAAAGGTCTTGTTTGCCTTCTTTCTTCCTGAAATGGCAATCAGTGGAAAGGATAAGGGGACCCCGCTTTGAATGAGAAAAGCATCCTTGCATTAATTCCCATGTAGGAATAAACATCCATAGTAATAATTTCAACAAAGGGATTAATTAAATAGTCTGTGATTATCTTAACAAGAACTTGAAATCAAAAGTGACTGTGAATGGGCCACTAACCCAATCAACATACATACTCGGCACCAGGAATAATCAAAGGCTTTTTGCATATATGAATATTCAGTACATGCAAATTTTGAATCCCACTATCAGATAACAATACAGGGTTGTGAGAGACATAAGTGGCCAGCATATCTCCTTAAATTCAAGTCTAGCATCACTGAAACCATCTCAAAGAGGATGACAATCAGTGCTTCTTTCAAAGACTTCGAGATAGGAGAGCCCTAGAGCTTTTAAAGGTGAGACTTTTGACATTTAACCACCAGGCAAGAACAGCTAAGTGGGGGGTTTGTGGGGGTAGCAACCCAGTTCAACATGGAAGATCTTTCTCTTTCCCCTCACCCACTGAGTAGGCGTCCATCCCTAAATGAGAAAGAGAGAGAAATCTAAGCATGGTTCCTCTAGGAGCAGTCTGTGAATCCACACTCTCCCTGGTGCTGACACTTAAGTGGAAGACAGAAAAGGTTTCTGTACAAGATCAGCATAAAAGTTATCAAAATGTGCCAGGCATGCTGGTGCACAATGTAATCCCAGTACTTGAGAGGCTGAGAAAGGAGGATAACAAGTTCGAGGACAGTCTCAGCAATAAAGCAGGACCCTGTTTCAAAATAAAAAAATAACTTAGGGCTGAGAGTGTAGCTTGAAGACCAAATGCCTCTGGGTTCAATCACCAGTACCACAAAAATAAATAAAACATGACCTTTCCATCACCAATGCTAGCCTGGGACTCTTGTGCAAATCACAAAAATGTAGGTGCTTTGAGGAGACCAGTTAAAACAAGGTCCCCCATCCAAGGCTGCACAGTCCCTCCCTAGGGTGCACAGCTTGATTTCTTGGCTAGCAGAGGGAGGGCTGGAGTTCAGGGCCCATTAACTTCTCCTCTTGCAGATTTTCTGTGCTGGGCTCAACCTCTAGTATCCTCTGTCACTCAGGGTGCTTCTCTCCTCCAAGACTATGTCCAGCCTTCCTTTGACATTAGTTCATATTGTCCTTGGGGATAATTGATTCTGAAGGCTCAATTCCACTGTAGAACATCCTTTGTATGCACCTGATTTAGCTTCTTCACTGTTGACAATCTTCATACGCATCAAGAAGCTTCTGACTATCCATCATTCATTCAGCAAGCATTTATGAAAGGCCTGCAGTGTGCTGAGCACTGAGAGAGCGTCAGTGGAACAGTTTCTGGGGACAGGAGTTCTCAAATCAGTAAAGGAGTGGGGAGTAGATAAACCATTCCAGCAACAGAGGACAGCATCATACCGACAAGACAAGACACTCAGCTACAAACTAGTTCAAAAAGGGTGGAGACAAGAAGTCTTTTAGGAGTTGGCAAACACAACCTGAATAATTCGGTACTTTTCCAGGAAGTCTTCTCTGGCTGGTCCCTGGGGAAGCAACAGCTTCTGCCCCCCTCATCCTGAATGACCAGAAAGCAATTAAGGCTTTCTAAGGCTCTTCCTCTTCTATTTTCCAGTTTCCAATGCTTTTCCACTGATGAAAATATTCTAAGCCTGGTGTGCATTTTCTTTTCCTCCTGTCTTCTGCATATACCTTACATGCTGATCCGTACCAGTCTTCTGTGCCAGCAACCACTAGGAAGGGTGGAGTAGCCATCATTTCCTGTGACCCAAGAAGAAGAGAAAACATGAGTTTGTGAGCTCTTGTGCTATGATGAAGCCACTGTGTGTTTCCTTAGAAGTCTGGTTAACCTATCTTAATGCAACATCAAATACCTGTTTCTACTAAGCATACCCTGTTAACTAAAGGGACAGAACCCCTTGCACTCTCAGAGATGTTTCCAGTGGCGAAGGACTGGCTCAGTTCAGGCAAAAGGGGAAAGGGAGGCCAGTGTGGTGATGCATGCCTGTAATCCCAGTACTTGGGGGCTGAGATAGGAGGATGGCAGGTTCAAGGCCAGCCACAATAACTTAGAAAGACCCTCAGCAACTTAGCAAGACCCTGTTTAAAATAAAAGGGGCTGGGATATAGCTCAGAGGTAGAATGCCCCTGGATTCAATCTCCAATACCAAAAATTAAAAAGGGGAAAGGGCTGAGAAAAGCAAGGACAAAGGAGAAAGCAGCTCTGTGGAAGGTTCTTGATCTTGAGCACAATTATGGGAATAAATACCATGTGATCCCCCACACACATGCGCACTCACTCACACACCTGCTCAGCTTGAAGGTTTTCCTCCAGCCCAAGCCTGAGCTGGTTGGAAAAGTGACAGGACCCAATGGAAGGGCTGTCATGCCACAGGCTGGACAGCAACCTCTGGTGCAACCAAGGGTGGTGACAATGCTGATGGCCGTCATAGCAGCTGTGAGGTATGAGGAGTCTGCACTGTGCCTGATAGAGAGTTTATCTCATTTAATCTGCACAACGACACTGTGGCGTAGATACTATTACCTCCCTTTTACAGATGACAAGACATATTTTCAGGTTCCACAAGTCTCCCAAGGTCAAAGGGTTGAATCAAACCCTGGGCAATCTGCTTCTAGAACCAAACCTTTCCTTGTATTTCAAAATTACCTGGATTTTACTTATTTATTCATTCATGCATTCATTCAAAAAATTCTTCCAAGTATCTGCTATTCACCAAGCATTACGCTGAATGCTGGAGATACAGTGGAGACTTGAAATGTCCTTACCCTTCAAGCCTGTACTCCACAGAAAACATAGATAAACAGCCAGCAAATAATCAACAAAAACAAGTGCATGTTGCATTAAATGCTCTGTGTGATGGTAGAGAAGGGTAGGAGAGATCTGCTCAGGTGGTCAGGGAAGGCCCCTTGAGGAAGGGATATTATTACCCTAAGATCTGAGGGACATGGCAGAGCCAGCCAGCAGGGGACTTGGGGGAAGACGAGTCAGCAACAAGGTGTGAAACAAAAAGAGATGAGTTAGCAAGATCTTGTTTCAAAACAAAAAAAAAATAAGCCGGGCGTGGTGGCACACACTTGTAATCCCAGTACTTGGGAGGCTGAGACTGGAGGACCCGGGTTCGCGGCCAGCCTCAGATACTTAGTGAGGCCCTCCGCAACTTAGTGAGACCCTGTTTCAAAAATAAAGAATTAGTGGTGGCGCACGCTTGTAATCCCAGTACTTTGGGAGGTAGAGACCGGAGGATCCGGGTTCACGGCCAGCCTCAGCTCTCTCGCTGTCTCTCCCTGTCTGTCTGTCTCTCTCTCTCTCCCCTTAGTGAGGCCCTCCGCAACTTCATGAGACCCGGTTTCAAAATAAAGTATAAAAAAAATAAATAAAAATAAAGAATTAAAATTAGGGTTTGGGATGTAGCCCAGAGATAGAATGTCCCTGGGTTCAATCCCAGGGACTGCCTCCCCAAAAATAATAATAATAATAAAAGGGGCTGGAGGTGGAGCTCAGAGGTAGAGGCCCCTGTATTCTATCCCCAGTACCACCCACAGAAGAAGAAAAAGAAGAAGAAGAAGAAGAAGAAGAAGAAGAAGAGGAGGTGGAGGAGGAGGAGGAGGAGGAGGAGGAGGAGGAGGAGGAGGAAGGGGGCGACAATGACAACCGACAAGGAAGACAAGGAGGAGGAGGACAATGAGGAGGGAGAAAAGGAGGAGTGGGGGGAAGGAGGAGGAGGATGATGAGGAAGGAACAGGGATCAGAATGGCTGGGTATCTGCAGAGTTCGGCAAGGGCCAGATCACGTAGGGCTTTAGAGGCCATCGGTGGAGTTAGAATGGCCTGAGTGCAATGATGAACCACTGGAGGCATTGCCATGGAGTGATGGCTGATTTATTTTCTATTAAAAAGGAGTAGTTCAGGGCACAGACTCTGGAGACTGGATCCCTGAGTTCGAATCCCTGATTTGCTGCTTATTGGGCATATAACTATGGGCAACCTCTTTTGTGCCTCAGTCTCCTTATCTTTCAAATGCAGAAATTAATGGAACCTGTCTCAGAGAACTATTAAAAGGATCAAATTAATGATTATTTGAAACACTTAGAATAGTACTTAGTACACAGTAAGATACATGCTTGTCGGGCATAATGGTGCACGCCTGTAATCTCAGGACTTGGGAGGCTGAGACAGGAGGATCACAGGTTTGAGGTCAGTCTTAGCAACTTAGCAAGACCTTGTTTCAAAATAAAAAATAATAATAATAAAAAGGGGCTGGGCATGTAGCTCAGAGGTAGAACACTCCCGGGTTCAATCCCCTGTACTCCCCCAAAAATGCTTGTAAAATAAACAAACAGATCAACTAATGCATGTATTTATACATATATCCATATAAATATATTTTCACAAAAATGCAAAAATTTAATACCAAAAACATTTTTCTCTTCTTCTCCTCCTTCTTTTTGTTGTTGTTTGTTTTTATTGACACTGGGTATTGAAACCAGAGGCATTCTACCCCAGTCCTTGTAATTTTTTTTAAATTTTGAAACAGGGTCTTACTAAGTTGCTGCTGGCCTCAAACTTGCTATCCTCTTGTCTCAGCCTCCCAAGCACTGAGATCACAGGCCTGCACCGCTGTGCCTGGCACTTTTCTTTTATTAGTATCTTTTGCATTGTTCTCTTTTTTTTTTTTTTGCGGTACTGGGGATTGAACCTAGGGGCATTTTACCTCTGAGCTACACCCCCGGCCCTATTTTTTATTCTTTATTTTGAAACCAGGTCTCACGAAGTTGCGGAGGACCTCACTAAGTAGCTGAGGCTGGCCGCGAACCCGGATCCTCCGGTCTCCGCCTCCCAAGTACTGGGATTACAAGCGTGCGCCACCACGCCCGGCCTCACTGTTCTCTTTCTTACTCTTACTCTCCCTCTGTTCACATCAGCAACTGCTCTCCCCTAAGGAAATTCATGTCAGGAACTTAATATGTTTCCTACCAAATAATGCTTAATAGACATAAGATATATACATATATATATATATGACATTCTTTTATCTTTGTTTTTGCAAAAATTAAATCATATTATATATACTTTTTCCTCAATCAACGTTGACTTGTGGGAATTCCTTTAAGACAACTGTGGAGACTCTACTTCCTCATTTAACTGATTGTATTCTGGCTCGTGAGGGCAGATGTACCATAATTTATCCAGCTATTCCTCTGCTGATGAGCATTCATTTGCTCCCAGTTCTTTTGCTATTACTAACATTGCCTCAGTACTGTTAATATTTGCACATCCTTACATTCTTGTGCTTTCACCTCTATGGGTAGATTTCTGGCAAAGGGATTACTAGAATAGAGGAAATAAGTGTTATTTTTTTAAAAAATACTTGTAGATGACAGATTGCTTGTTAAAAATACTGGTATGAGCCCAACTTGGTGGCGCATGTCCCTAATCCCAGTACTTGGAAGGCTAAAACAGGAGGATCACAGGTTCGAGGCCCTCCTGATCAACTTAGCAAGACCCTGTTTCAAAAAACAATAGGGAGGGGTGGGAACTGGGGGTGTAGCTCAGAGGTAGAATGCCCCTGTCGATCCCTAGCACACACACAAAAAAAGACTGGTACAGGTTCATTTCCTGCAGGAGGGTATGTGAATGCTCATTTATATATACCCTTGCCCCAATAAGTCATTTTTGGATGGGTGCAAACTGATGTTACTTTTTTCTTTAAAATTTTTGTAGCCATTAAAAATGTACATATAGTAAAATATACAGATTATAAATATATAACTTGATGGCTTTTGGTATCATATCACCAAAACCATAATCAACACAGGAAATTTTCATCGCCCAGAAAATCTCCCTTCCAGCCAAACCACACCCTCCATTAACAGCCACTGTTTTGATTTCTATCACCATAGATTAATTTTGTGTGTAATTAATTAAACTGCATATAGCTGGGCATGGTGGCACAGGTCTGTAATCCCAGGATTTGGGGAGGCTGAGATTAGGAGGATTACAGATTCATGGCCAGCCTCAGAAATTTAGCAAGACTCTCAGCAACCTAACAACACCCTGTTTCAAAACAAAAAATATAAAGAGGCCCAGGGGTATAGCTCAGAGGTAAAATGCCTCTGGGTTCAATCCCTGGTACCACCACCAAAAAAACCCTGCATATTAATAAAATTATACAATATATATTTTGCTATCTGGCATCTTTTGCTCAACACATTTTTGAGATTCATCCATGTTGTTTAATGTGTCAGTAGATAATCAGTAGGTAAAGCCGGGCGTGGTGGCGCACGCTTGTAATCCCAGTACTTGGGAGTCGGAGACCGGAGGATCCGGGTTCGCGGCCAGCCTCAGCTACTTAGTGAGGCCCTCCGCAACTTCGTGAGACCCAGTTTCAAAATAAAGTATAAAAAAAAATAGGGCTGGGGGTGTAGCTCGGAGGTAGAATGCCCCTGGGTTTGATGCCCGGCGCTGCAAAAAAAAAAAAAAAAGATAATCAGTAGGTAGTCAATGTGAGGGTTAGTTGTAATTTAAATACAATAAAATGTATAGATTTTCACCAAGCATGGTGGTGCAGGCCTGTAATCCAAGTACTTAGAAGGCTGCGACAGGAGCATTGCAGGTTCGAAGTCAGCCTGGGCAATTTTATGAGTCTCTGTTTCAAAATAAAATGGCTGGGGGTACAGTTCAGAGGTAGAACGCCCCCGGCTTCTTCAATCCCCAGACACACACACACACACACACACACACACACACACACACACACGCATCCCCATTGATGAGTTTTAACAGTTGCATGCACCCATGTCTACACACGCAAAACATTCCATCATCTCAGGCCCTGTGGCCTTTTAAAATCAACTTCCACCCCACCTCACATTCATCCATCCTCTATTACCATTTTTTACTTTTGTCTATTCTAGAGCTTCATACAGAAGGAATCACAGCCGATGTACTCTTTCTTTTTTGTTTTTTTGTTTTTTGTAGTACTGGGTATTGAACGCAGAGGCATTCTACCTCAGAGCTATACCCTCTGCCTTATTTTATTTTTTATTTTGAAACAGGGTCATACTAAATTGCTAAGGGCCTCACTAACTTGCTGAGGCTATCCTTGAACCTGCGATCCTCCTTTCTCAGCCTCCCAGTTACCGGGATTACAGACATGTGCCACCAAGCCCGGCTTTTAGACTATGTACTCTTTGTATCTGCTTTCTGCCACCACACATAATACTTCTTCATTCATTCATGCTGTTTCAGTTAACAGTAGTTTGTTCCTTTTTGTTACTGGTTGGTCTTCCATTCAGCAAAAACTGGTTTATCCATTCCCCTGTTGGTGGACATTTGGGTCAATCCTCATTTTTTAGGATTTTTAATCATGTAAAGACTTCTACAAGCCGGGCGAGGTGGCGCACGCTTGTAATCCCAGTACTTTGGGAGGCGGAGACCGGAGGATCCGGGTTCGCAGCCAACCTCAGCGCACACGATCTATCTCTCTCTCTCTCTCTCTCTCTCTCCTCTATCCTCTCTCTCTCTCTCTCTCTCTCTCTCTCTACTTAGTGAGGCCCTCCGCAACTTCGTGAGACCCGGTTTCAAAAATAAAGCATAAAAAAATAGGGCCGGGGGCGTAGCGCGGAGGTAGAACGCCCCTGCATTCAATCCCCGGTACCGCCAAAAAAAAGACTTCAACAAACTTTCCTGTGCACTTTTTTTTTATGGACATGAGTTTTTATTTTTATTTTCATTTTTGTATAAATACCTAGGATTTTAATGGCTAAGTCATAGGTTTGATGTTTCAGTTTATAAGAAACTGATGAACAGATTTCTGAAGTGATTATAACATTTCGCACTCAAGTGCAAATGAATGAGTTTTAGTTGTTCCAGATACTCATCATTTGATGAGTTGTAAGATTTCCTTATGTATTCCAGAAATACATGCTAATTATACATACATATAATTTATATATATTATATATAAATTTATATTTATATGTTATAATTATATCATAATTATTATTTATATATCATATATACATATCATATATTATATATTATGTAAATGTTGTCTATCATATTATATAAATATTATATGTGATATATTATATATAAATATTATATGTAAATTTGTATATTATATTGTATTTATATATTATATATAAATTTATGTTATATATAATTTATATATATATATTATGAGTATTTTCTCCTGGCCAGGACTTATTTGTATCTTTCTTTTTTTTTTTGCGGTACCGGGGATTGAACGCAGGGGCGTTCTACCTCCGCGCTACGCCCCCGGCCCTATTTTTTATACTTTATTTTGAAACCGGGTCTCACGAAGTTGCGGAAGGCCTCACTAAGGAGAGAGAGAGAGAGAGAGAGAGAGAGAGAGAGCGCAAAAGAGCTGAGGGTGGCCGCAAACCCGGATCCTCCGGTCTCCGCCTCCCAAAGTACTGGGATTACAAGCGTGCGCCACCACGCCCGGCTTTTATTTGTATCTTTCAATGAACAAAGGTTTTTCCTGTTATATTGAGTGTTTTTTGCCTAAGTATTTGCCTGCCCCAAAGTCACAAAAATATGTCCACTACTATATGATGTTTATCAGCATTATACTTTTTGTTTTACATTTAGGTTCTTGATTCACCCCGAATTAATATTTATGTATGATATGAGGTGGGGATCAGGGACCATTTCCCCCCAAGTGTTTACAGAGTTTTTCCAGCATGATTTGCTGAAAAAACTTTCCTCATTAAAACCACCTCGGTGCTGGCCACAGTGGTGCACACCTGTAATCCAAGTGACTCGGGAGACTGAGGCAGGAGGATCACAAGTTTGAGGCCAGCCTGGGCAACTTAATAAGACCCTGTTTAAAAATAAAAAATAAAACGGGCCGGGCGTGGTGGCACACGCTTGTAATCCCAGTACTTTGGGAGGCAGAGACTGGAGGATCCGGGTTTGCGGCCAGACTCAGCTCTCTCTCTCTCTCTCCCTGTCTCTCTTTCTCTCTACCTAGTGAGGCCCTCCACAACTTCGTGAGACCCGGTTTCAAAATAAAGCATAAAAAAATAGGGCCGGGGGTGTAGCACAGAGGTAGAACGCCCCTGGGTTCAATCCCCGGTACCACAAAATAAATAAATAAATAAATAAAAATAAATAAAACGGGCTGGAGATGTAGATCAGTGTTAGAATACTCCTGGGTTCAATCTCCAGTATCATAGGAAACAAACAGACCATCTAGGTATCTTTTATTAAAATTAAATATATTTTCTTGCAAATATTTCTGGACTCTAACCCATTTTTTATTAGTTTCCTATCCTTATGCTAATACAACACTGTTTATTACTATAGTTGTGTAATTATTGTTCTTTTTCATTCTTGTCAAGATTTTTTTGGTTATTTAATATGCATTATGCATTTCCACATAAATTTTAAAATCAATATAATTTCTGCAAAAAATCTGTTCAGATTTTGACTGGAATTGGATTGAATATATTCGTCAATTTACATAGAATTGGCAGTTGCCATCTCTTTTTTTGTACTTAGGATTGAACCCACGAGCACTTTACCATTGAGCTACATTCCCAGCCTTTTATATATTTTTTTATTTTGAGACAGAGGCTCACTAAGTTGCAGAGGCTGGCCTTGAACTTGCTATCCTTCTTCAGCCTCCCAAGTAGGTGGAATTGCAGGTGTATGCCACTATGCTCAGCTAGAAGTGACAACTTAATGATATTTAGTTTTCTGATCCAATTATTTAAATCTTCTTTAATTGCTCCCAGAAATATGTAGTTTTTGATATAAAAGTTTGGCATGTCTTTTGCTAAATTCTCAAATATTTTATGGTTTGGGCACTATTACGAATTGGATTGTCCTTTTATTCATGTTTTCCAGTTATTTGCTACAAACATATAGAAATAAAATAAATTTTGGTATTTTTACCTTATATTTTGCAATTCTGCTAAATTCCCTTAGATAGGTCTTTGCAAAAAAGGCTGTCTACATCAACAATCATGTTACCTCTAAAGACAGTTTTACTTCTCCCTTTGCAATCATATGTACTTTTTTTTCTCTTGCTTTATTGCAATAGCTAATGCCTCTAATACATTGTAAAATATAATGGTAAGAGCAAACATTCTTGCCTTGCTTCAGTACTTACAGTGAAAATATTCAATATTGCATCAATAAGTTTTGTTTTGTTTTCTTTTCTTTTCTTTTCTTTTGTTTCCGGTACTGGGGATTGAACCCAGGGGCATTCTAGCTCTGAGCTACACCCCCAGCCCTATTTTTTATTCTTTATTTTGAAACAGGGTCTCACTAAGTTGCAGAGGGCCTAAGTAGTTGAGGCTGTCCTTGAGCATCAATAAGTTTAGTGTTATCTATTAATTTTTCATAGATACCTTTATGAGGTATCCTTATCGAATTAAATATTCCTTTTCATTCTATTCCTTAGTGAGAGATTTTTGTTTGTTTGTTTTGCGGTACTGGGGATTGAACCCAGGGGCTTCTACCTCAGAGCTACACCCCCAGCCTTATTTTTTATTCTTTATTTTGAAATAGGGTCTCACTAAGTTGTGGAGGGCCTCACTAAATAGTTGAGGCTGGCCACGAACCTGCAATCCTCCTGTCTCAGCCTCCCAAGTACTGGGATACAAGTGTACACCACCATGTCTGCCCAGCAGGAGTTTTTAATTATGAATGGATGTTTCACTTTGTCAAATGCTTTTTACATATCTATTGAAGATGATTACCACAGCTTCTCTTTTTCTGTTTGTGGTACTGGGGATTGAACCCAGGGGCATGTTACCTCCCGAGCAACACCCCCCAGCTCTATTTTTTATTCTTTATTTTGAAACAGGGTCTCACTAAGTTGCAGAGGGCCTCACTAAATAACTGAGGCTGGCCGCGAACCTGTGATCCTCCTGGGATTACAAGCGTGTGCCACCACACCTGGCTCTCTGTCTTTTTCTTTTGAATGAGTTTGTATTAATGAGTTATACTGATTGTTTAAGGAAGACTTTAACCTTGCATTCCTAGTATACACTTGCATTCCTAGAATTAGGGTTAGGGGTAAGGTTGCATTCCTAGGCTTCCATTATACCTCTGAGCTACATACCCAGCCCTTTTTCCCTCTAGGAGTTTACCCTAGGAATAAAAGGGCTGGGGAAGTTTATCCTAGGAATGCAACCCAGGGGCATTATACCTCTGAGCTATGTTCCCAGGCCTTTTTTATTTTGAAACAGGGCGTTGCTAAATTACTGAAGCTGGCCTCAAACCTGCAATCCTCCTGTCTCAGCCTTCCAAGTACTGGGATTACAGGTATGTGCCATCGCCACCACACTTTGCTTCTTTTTTCCCAGTCTTATATTTCCTCTACCTGCATATTTCTATCTGAGACCTCCTTGTTTTAAGGCCTTTCTTTTCATTCCCCTTACCCGACAACTGGCCATTTGCCACTGCCCAGGAATGTTTACATATTCTCATTTCAGACAACTTCTTCTGCATGAAATGCATAACTCAGTGCAGCTAGTCAGGAGTGGTGGCGCACACTTGTAATCCCAGTACTTGGGAGGCTGAGACAGGAGGATCGCAGGATCGTGGCCAGCCTCGGCTACTTAGCGAGGCCCTCCGCAACTTAGTGAGACCCTGTTTCAAAATAAAGAATAAAAAATAGGGCTTGGGGTATAGCTTGGAGGTAGAATGCCCCTGGGTTCAATCCCCAGTACCTCAAAAAAAAAAAAAACCCAAAAAAAACCCCCAGCTAATAGCTATTAGCTGTGCCCAGTGGGAATATTTTCTATCTCCACTTTCAAAGCCAACCCTGCTTATTTTGAACTTGCACACACATACAGAGACCAGCCATTGACAAACAAGCTCAGGCTTTTTTATCTTCTCTCAGTTAGTGGTATAAGACTCCTGTGACCACAGGTGTGAGCTAGGGGAGACGTACTTGGACAAGTACAGAAAGTGACATACAGTGTACTCACACCCTCTGATCTTACTCGGGCTTTGTTAGAAATAACTTTTTATGGCATCTAAAGAAACGGCACGTATTCGAAAATTGCTTGGCAAGGCGATTTTACATTTTTGCAAAAAAGGGTGCTCCCAGATATGTGAGAGAGCACGCTTCACAAAGAACCCAGTGGGTCTTATATCCCTAACGCAAGGCTCCTCCTGCGCTGAACTCCTATTGGTCGAAGTTCCAGCTTCACATTCTTCCCGGTCAGCTACAGGGGAAGATGGGGGAGGGTCGACACCTGTAATCTCTTCAGAGATGTTAATTTGGGGAAGGAATATAAGTCCCTACCAGGTTACAAAATGGTCATTTAAGTGAAACTACCTCCTTTGACAGAAAAGATACAATTATATTCTCACAATTCCCCCCTCTTTTATTATACATTATTACTCTTTTCTTCAAACTCTATTAGCATACGGCGACTTTTACTCTCAAAGGTATTTAACAAGAGATTATTTTGGTAAACCATAGAGGATTGTTCAGTAAGAACTGTCTCTACCTGTCCCTGGACTAGAGCCTTAACACAGAGGATTATATCACATCCTACTAGGATAATTTTTCCAAATATTATGAGAAGTATTATGATCGGAGTCATTATTTCTCCTTGCTTTCCCAACCATTGTTCTGTTAGGCTGGGGAAAGGATTACCTATCCTTGAACTTTCTGCTAGCTCAGCTGTTAATGCAGATAAATGTTTAACTATTTTCTGCATGACATCTAAGGTGTGGTTGACAATCTTCTGTTGATTGTAACATATTATTTACCCAATCTGCCTTTTTATTAATGGTGGACCACCAAAACAATATTGGTATAAAAACCAGTTACCTGGTTTTTAGTCTCAAATTCATTGGGACCATCCTTTGAAGTCTTGATTGAATCTTCATATATGCGAGGGTTTAATGACCCACTAGAGGGTGCCTCACTTTGGGTTTGAAATGCCAGGCCGAAAGGAATTGCCAATTGTACTAGAGTGCAAATTCCACTCCAATTGGCAGGTAAACTCTCGAGTAGTGGACCTCCACAGTACCACCAGACATTTGCTCAGGGTACCGCTAGCGCAGATTGATTATCCAGCTCCTCAAAGGACCAGCATTCACTGCAGCCTGTAACATTTCCCAAGAACACTGACTGTCCCTCCCACCTTGAAAGGAATGAGGTATAGTTAGTGTTTGGGACTGGAGGCTCAACAGTTTTAGGGGGCTCTTGCTTTGGACCCTGTACCACTGGGAACAGGAGGGATAGGGTCTTACAAGACTTTTTGCCCCATGCTAGATTGTCCTGAAAGAGGGCTATCATACATCTCATGCCCATTGGGTCTGAGGTCCATCCCAGTGGAAATGGTACCACCTGAGTTTTTGATCTGCCTGGTTTGTTTGCCACATAAACATAATGGTCACCATTATTTAAGGTGCTGGCAGAATTTTTAGTCCATTTTGATCAGGCATTTGTTTTCCTATATTCTGCCTTAACCTTTATCATCTGGTGGAAATCCCTTATTTCTATTATACTGCCTCGGGTTGAGGGGTTAACATTAGCAACTGAGGTTGAATTATTAACTAATCTAACAGCAAGCTTTCCCATGGGATTGTTTCCTCACGTATCTGCCTGGAAGCTAGACCTGTGTTTAATGGACAGAGCTGTCTTTCCTGGCTTGTGAGTTAGCAAGAGTGGATTATACTATAAATTAGCACAGGTGTTAAGGGAAATTCCTCCAGGCCTAGTTTTTTCTTTTAACCCTCTTGGAATTGGAACAGTTCTATACGGTGGGGGTGTCCATCCTCTATTTGGGGTGGTCCTTTGAGACTTGCCCCAACTAGAACAAGGGACTTGTCTTGAATTATTTTGCTTTATCGCCCATGTTGGTTCTGGGCAGAGACATAAGACTTGACATGTATTGATTTTTATAATTAGGGGTTTCTTTCCTATAGTAACATTAATAGTGAATTGAGCTGAATAAGGGCTACCCAATACCTGGAAGCCTAACAGAACCAAAGACCAGAATAAACTTAGAGTCTTTTTTACAGTTAACTTGAGAGGGTCCAGGTGTTGAGTGATGGTCCATTGTCCTTTCAGGATAGGAGGTGGGGCCCCTTTAATCCGCGTGTAATGAGTCCAACCTCTTTCCAAAGTGCGAACAGCCCTTTTTGTGGCAAGCAGCACCTGATATGGTCCTTTCAGGCTGGCTCAAGCTTGTCCTCCTTCCAGGTCTTTATTAGGACGCTGTCGCTGGGTTAATGAGAGAGTGCTGGAAATTTAAAAGGTGGGGTTTGGGCTAACAATCCTTGTACCCTAAGAGAGGACAGGGAAGAAGAGAGACTCGACACATGATTTCTGAGAAATTGATCTTTGGTCTCCATTGTTGGTATGTCTGAGCCCAGGCCCAAAAGATTAGTTCCTGCCTCAGGTACAAAAAGGAATCTTGCCTGGGCTAGTCTGATTTTATATTCAACCTGTGTTTTCTCAAAAATAGGTACATTAAATCCTTTTCCCTTTACTCCTGAAACCATTAATGATTTATTAGACAGCTTTAAAGAAGGGGGGTGATGGTCAAGGGAGGATCTGGCTGTTCCAGAATTAACCAGGAATGTTAATTCTTCCCTTTAAGGTCCCATATGCAAATTTATCAAGGGATCTTGGCAGGACCCATTCCTATAAGAGTCCTTGACATTCCCAGTTCTCCTCGAAGGTCATAATGGGTATAACATTTTCTTCTTTTTTCAGGGATAGGCATTCCCTTTTAAAATGGCCTTCTTTTCTGCACCTAGAAATTGATCTAGCTGGTCTGCAACCCTGTGGGGGTCCTCTATAAGAGGGTTGAGTTCCTTTCTTAGAGCTCTAACCTCTGAATTAGTTAGGGGGGCATTTACAAACCCAATAGCCCCTCCACCCAGACGAACTTCCCTAAGTGGGTAAAAAGCCTACGGCTCTTCCTTTTTAGAAGGAAAAGGGAGACTTTGGACATCCCGCTTACATTGTTGAACTTCTCAGTCGGGGAAGGGAGGTACATAATGAAGGAGGGGGGTCTGAAGTCTGCAGTCGACTCAGATTCCCTCCTTCCTCCCCCTCCCTCCTCGGTGACTTGAGGTGGTTCAGTCTGCTGATTCCCTGAATTACAGGGGGGAGGTAAACAGTTAAGGGGGTCCCAATTGTTCTTATTCTCATTCATTTCTGCCTTCATAGGGAACAAGCCTACAGGCTCCTTCCTCCAGCAGAGCACATAATCTATTTTTCCTGGGTCACAGGATTTTTATTATTGACATATTCGGTTAACGATTGGCAAACCCAATCCTCACTCAAACCAAATTTTGGCCAGAATACCGATGGATGGAGGATAGGTTCTTGTATCCAAATGAAACAGCAGTATTTTATCATTTGGTGTTTCTTTTTTCCCTGCTGTCCTGGGATTCTCTTCCCAATATTGGAGCATACGCCGCAGGGGGCTATCTGAAGGAGTTTTATTTAATTCTTCTTCTTCCCCGTGTGCCCTTTCACAGGGTGAAGAGGTTCTATTTTCCATATTGGCTTCCCTAGTTGTGAAACCACAACTAGATACTTGGCTGAG
The DNA here is from genome assembly GCA_004027185.1 of Glis glis. NCBI lineage: Eukaryota > Metazoa > Chordata > Mammalia > Rodentia > Gliridae > Glis > Glis glis. The sequence goes on from PVJS01002527.1 coordinate 53,149, forward strand.
ACCTAGTTTCCTCCTGCTGGAGGCTTCTAGTATTTCTCCCAGATGCGCTTTGTCTGTCTGTCTTCCACTTGGGACCCATATCCCCATAGGCATTTCTCGGAAGGCCAGTTAAAGCCCCTAGCTGGCTCCCCCGAAGAGGAGGCCTTATGCCCTATGAAACATCAAGGATATAACAGAACAGCAGATTCAGACTCCACACCTGTTACCCCTCATCCAAGTACACATAGCCGTTATATCCCACCCCGGCCCTCCCGGTTGTATAACCGCACTACATGCTCATTCAAGCACACACATGCACAACCCCTGGAGTGTCCCGACCACCCAAGTATTACTTGTTTCTCCCCGAAGTGTTCATACCTGACTCCACACATGAATGTCTGGTCGCCGCGGTATTTGTTAAGGCCTTCTCCCCGCGTTACCTCACAATTTTCGCCTGAAGGTTTATTGCCTGCTCCAGAGATTGTGAGTCCCCTCTCTGAAGGCTACCACAACATGGCAGTAGGATGCATCTCCCTTAAGAAGAGGGGATCCTCACCACCCTGGAGGGACTCTGTGCCCCGCGTTGGCGCCAATTGTTAGAAAAACTTTTTACGGCGTCTAAAGAAACGGCACGTGTTCAAAAATTGCTTGGCAAGGCACTTTTACTTTTTTGCAAAAAAGGGTGCTCCCAGATATGTGAGAGAGCACGCTTCACAAAGAACCCAGTGGGTTCTTTGAACCCCTAACGCAAGGCTCCTCCTGCGCTGAACTCCTATTGGTGGAAGTTCCAGCTTCACATTCTTCCTGGTCAGCTACAGGGGAAGATGGGGGAGGGTCGACACCTGTAATCTCTTAAGAGATGTTAATTTGGGGAAGGAATGTAAGTCCCTACCAGGTTACAAAATGGTCATTTAAGTGAAACTACCTCCTTTGACAGAAAAGATACAATTATATTCTCATAGGCTTGATCTCAGATGAACCATTACGAGGGACTGCCACTGTCCAAACTCATGATTTGGTGAGTCCCACCATAGAAATTTCCAAAGAATTAGGTGTCAGCCATTTGTTCCAAATGACAAAAACACTCACACTACAGGTTTGACTGAGTGCAGAGTTCTTTCCTGTTCTGGGACCCGCTCAAAGCCAGTGGTATTCTTAGGTGTATAAGTTGCCGAGCAAGAACTATGCTTCCTTCTTTGTGGCGGTGCATGCAAGGTATGTGCCATCGCCACCACGCTTTGCTTCTTTTTCCTCTACCTGCATCTTTCTATCTGAGACCTCCTTGTTTTAAGGCCTTTTCTTTTCATTCCCCTTACCCGACAACTGGCCATTTGCTACTGCCCAGGAATGTTTAGATATTCTCATTTCAGACAACTTCTTTTAATTTTGAAGAGATATCCCAGCATACCTCTGCACACTGGATCCATAAAAACATGGATCCAATGTGGCAGGTCCCTCAATTTTCATAGTTGTTATCTTGCATATTTCTTACAAAGTCTTCTAGATGATTGTCCAGTCAATATAATGCTATTGGTAGAATAAACCAATATGATTTTCGGTAGGATTTCAAGATGATTCAGGTATCTTCAGATTATATTATGAGCAAGGGAGGAGGGTCTAAGCCCTCAGTCAAACCGCAATTGAGTGTTATTCATATCACATGAATACAAACTATCTCTGATCTTTCTAATTAGAATAGAAAAGGACACATTCCCAAATCAATGACCACTGTCTATGTACCTGAAGCCTCACTGACCTATTTTATCTTACTCATCTATCAATAAAACCACATTCAGCATAGCAGCTACAACCAGGGATATTACTTGTTTGAGCTGGTGGTTTTCGACAGTTATTCTCCACAACCACCCAGTTTCTGCAGGAGCCAGACTGGTGAATTAAATGAAGATATGATAGTGAGTAGTGACCACCATCCCTGCATCCTTCAGGTATTTAATTAGGAGCATTTATATTCATCTCTGTTATCCCTCCATTTCCAGGATGAATGTTTTCTTTATTTGCTATCCTGGCTGGTAGGGGAGAGGAGGCTGTTTCAGAGGTTTCCACTTAGCTTTCTTCATTAAGATATGTCTTT